>JASCZW010003959.1:0-41013 GCA_034211315.2 Aedes japonicus
AACATGATTCGATTAACAAGAAATTAGAAGAAAAATTGTATTTCATTTACAATCACCAGCCATTCCTGACAGACAGGCGCAGAGGCACTTCTTCAGCGTCTCGTACTAATAACTCAACTTACTACGAGACACTCGAAGAAGTCTGCACATTGTAGACGAAATACGCGTATCTGTCGCGAAGATAGCAAAGGTAGTTGGAATTAAATGGAAAATACTAATTTTTCTTCTAATTTCTAGTTACAGGTATTCCACTAAACAGCTCAAACCCTCTAGGATTCAGATTCGATTAGTTTTAAGCTTTTTTCTTTTTTTTTTTTGTTGGGGCGTAAAACCACTGGGCGTCCACTGAGTTGAACTTTTGTGGTATACCCCTCGTTTACTATTCTAATTCGTATCTTAAAAGCTAGATCACCATTAGTCAAGTGACTAGCCTAAGACGCGTCTCCCAGTCAGGCAAAATTGAGTTTATAAAATCCACCACCTTCCAGGATTGTGCAGTCCAAATTTCTTTAGGTTGCATATAGCCACTGTACAGAAATTTAAGTCTGCTCTGTAATAAAGCATCACAACTGCAAAGCAGATGTTCCGATGTTTCACGTTCCATGTTACAGAAACGACAGATATCATTCTGAACCTGGCCAATGCTTTTCACAATGATATCTGATCTCCGGCAACAGTCCGGTTACTTAGGCTCCGCATAGGTACACAAAAACTCCCTCGCTGAACTCCAGAAGCTTTGAAACTAATTGTAATATTTGGAATTATAAACCTTCTTCGATTGAATACACTTTGTGGTGACGCAACCGAATTGGTCATCACCTTTTGCTCTTCCTCAAGATTTTAATTCCATTTTTGGCGGCACAGCATGATATACTCGCAGAATGGCTCTGGGCCAATAAACTGTGCATTTGAACCTTGTTTCAGCAAGCTCGTCTGCGCCTTTCATTGCCTTCATCGCTGCATGCGTCCCGGAACCCAGAATAAATTGACTGAGTTTTCTTGGCACACCTTTCGCAGTGGAAAGAATGCATTCCTCAGAGCAAGTTTGGATGCACATTATAATTACTTAACGCTTTGAGTGCTGCTGCTGTCTGTAAAATACAAATATTTGCATATCTATAATTTTCTTCAGACAACGCTTAACACATTTTATTATAGCAAAGATCTCCGCCTGGAAACCGTTGGAGGTTTCCCATCGCCAACTGAGATTTCTACCCTGAGCCGAAGATTCTGCTCCGTGTTTTTGTTCCGACTTTTGAGCCATCTGTGAAGATTTATTGAGCCATGCACGAACAGTGGGACCTGACTTCCAATCTATACGTGACGTTTCACATATCTTGTAAGGGATGTCATGGTTTTCCACAGGTTTCATCCAGTCTCCATTCATATACATCACTGGCCTATTTTGAAAGCTTCGTGAATTCTCAGGTGACCGACCAAGTCACCAGACATGAAAAGTTTTCAACCGTTCGACTCTAAGCATACTCTTTTCAGCTTCTAGTTGCACATACTCGTGCAAAGGTATGCAGATTTAGCATTGCATTCAACGCATCTGATGGAGTGCTGCGCATCGCTCCCGTTATAGCAATGGACACTAGCCGTTGAAGTTTTTTAAGCTTTTTCTGTGCAGTAGCCTCTTTTGTTTTTGGACACCAGCACACAAGAGTAAGCATACGTTACTTTTGGACGTATTATGGATGTATAACCACATTATCATTTTTGGTCTTAGACCCCATTTTCTGCCAAAAGATTTTGAGCATATCCAGAAAGCACTGGTTGCCTTACCGATCACACACTCAAGATGAGCATTCCAGTTCAGTTTGGCATCCAGTATCACTCCTAAGTATTTAACCTGTTCACTAAGATGGATCTTTAATCCTCCTAGCTGGAACGCTTTTAGACTAAACTTCCTTTTTCTAGTGAAAGGTACAATAACTACTTTTGCTGGATTAATGCTAAGTTTTAAGCTTCATACAGTATAATTTTATGTGACACTTCAATTTCACTGACCAGGCCTATTGAAATTCTGGAATGTTCTCGAGAAATTACTTAATTTTGAATACACACTCAGTAGTTACCTTTTCAGTTGAATAAAAAAAATTGAATGAAAAACAATCTTAAAAATTTTACGCTTTCAATCCTACCTATTTTAATTTTATTTGTTTCATTTGTCGTCAAACATATTTGTTTGTAGACTGGCAAAATTTTCATTGAGGGATACATTATCAACAGTCAGAACAGCACAGGAAAATATAAAAAGTATTGAGAATCTCGATCCTATCGGTACGAGTTGTGTAAACATCTTGAAAAACTCACAAATAAGCAAATAAGTTACTGATTCCGGTTGGATTTTTACCGCCTGTCGTAGAATTGTATTTTGTTAGAAATTTCCTTAATTTCACGTAAATTATGTTTACATTAGACCAATTTCTGATTTGTTCTACTAAAAGCCGCTTTGAACCAATTTAAACCAACAGTAAGGATGCTGTAGGGGCCACTCGCAAAATGTGATAGTAGTTTTTCATTGAGAAAACCAGGAAAATTTAAAACCACACATGAAACCCGATTTGACTGCGTTTAAACTAACAGTAAGGATGCTGTTGGGCCACTCAAAATATGTTTCATTGGGATTTTTCATTTGGAAAACAAGGCCATTTTTACCAACGCGTCAGAGCTGCCTTGACCGATTTAAACCATCAGTAAGGATGCTTTTTATGGAGTGACCTCACATCGCTCATGAGATCAAATCTCACCCGGAATAGGCAAAACAATACCCAAAGGGAGCTTAATTTATTAAAGCCTGTCTACGTTAATTTTCGGATATTAAACAATTGTCAGTATAAACAATCTAAACCTAATTCAACAAAACCGATTGTTTATTTCATTATATATATACAGTAAAAACAGTTGATTGGAGATGTCAATGTAACGAGAGTAATCCGTATTGCGATGTTAAGGTGTCTTGGAATCGTCGATCCCATTCGCTTTCACCATATTTTCAAAGAGTTCCGATCTTAATCAGAGCCCAGTATTTCATCGATCGGACGATTGTTCTGGACAGCCTTGTGCGCTTTGCCATTCCTGACGGATTTTGCATAGTGACAAGAGGCCAAATCAGGCAAAATTAAGAGCTAGAGAGTCGTGGCTTCTCATAAACAGTAGCAACCGCTTTTGCAGACATTCTTGCTCGTACACATCCTTGTTGACAGTGCCGATAGAGACGAAACTTTTGTGTTTTCGACCAAAACTACATATGGCCTGCAAAACCACACAGTTCTTGGGGAATTTAGACACTTCTTTGTCTGGAAATACTCAGCAACGACATTTCTTTGCATTGTGGTATAAAAAGTCTTCGACCAAACTGATGCGGTTGGTCAAAGCAACGATGCATCGAGTGATGCGTGTCGTCCGAGTCTCATGGACGCTCTCGGAGAGGGTAACGGAAAGGTGATGGATTGTCCTGTTTGCTATTCAACATTGCATTGAAGGGTGTGATTCGAAGAGCTGGGATAGACACGAGTGGCACGATCTTCAGGAAGTGTTTTCAACTTTTTGACTTCGCCGACGATGTTGATATCATAGCACCTAACTTTTAAACGATGGCGGAAACGTACATCAGAGAAAAGGTTGATGCTGCTAGGATTGGGCGTGTGGTTAATGCGGTGAAATCAAAATACATTATGGGAAGAAGCTCACGAGAAGACAATTTTAGCTTCCTACCACGAGTTTAGATCGACGGTGATGAAATCGAGGTAGACGAATTCGTGTAAAGTTCTATCCAGTTAGAATCTGGAATCACTTATTGTGTTGCAGCGGCGCGGAAAGTGACCGCTGCAAGAATTCTTTCACATCGGTTTGTTTTCCTAGGCGCCCACTTTCTGTGGTATAAATTTCACGGTATTTCGTGCAGTGAGTCAAAAGTTATTCCAGATAGAAGCCGAGAGGAGAGTAAAAACTCTGCACACCCACGTTGATAATCCTGCAATAAAAATCGCAAAAGCGTTGAAAATCGCCTAAACAACCGTGTGAGATGTGCTGAAACGTTTCAGGAAGCGAAAGAGCGTGGATCGAGAGCCTCAAGGTAAGCGTCGTAGTGGAACATATGGCTGCAAACTGAACCAGAATGTGTTGAGAGCCGTCAGAGCAAACCCTAGACTATCAGATAATGAAATCGCACAAAAATACGCTGCTGCTTGAAATTGTACCAGCAGGTTTTGCCGAAGTACCAAGGATGCCTGCTCATCGACGATGAAACCTACGCCAAAAAGAATTTCGGACAGCTTCCTGGTCAAAAATTCTACATGGCGACGGCATGAGGAAATGTTCCTGCGAAGTTTAAGTTTGCTTTTATGGACAAATTTTCCAAAAAAAACGGATGATTTGGCAAGGAATAAGCAGCTGCGGAGCAAAGACCAAAGTGTTAGTGACGAATAAGACGATGGACTCGACCTTTCAGACCAGATTTAGTGAGCTGCCACTACAGCCGGGAAGTCATCCAGTGGTATCGCTATAATAACGTAGATTGCATCGATACAAACATAAATCCACCCAACTGCCCGCAGTTCCGGGCCATCGAGAGATTTTGGGCAATAATGAAGCGGAAGTTTAAGAAAAGTGGAACAATGGCTCGGGATGCGACTCAGATGACCAAAATGTTGAACAAATGTGCTCAGGAAATTGACTCCGGAGGTGTGCAGCGTTTGCACTGTGGGACGAAACGCCAAAAACATGAACTTTTTACAATAACTCGTAAAAACGTGTTGGTAACATTTTGGTGTCTTCAGATGAAAATTTTTATACGCTTTTAGCGAATAGAGTGCTACGAAGACTCCAAGACGACTCATCGTAAAAACCACTTATGATGGGACTAGTTAGAAATGTAAAATACAATACAAACTCATTATCCATGTGAGGACTGAACTTAAGACAACTTTTTCGATTTTTCATTACCTGTTATGTTCTGTACTTGAAACGCACTTTTATCATACACACGGTTTGCACTTTTCACCTCATGATTCGCGATCCACAATCCACAGTGAAGTAAACTCTCTCGGCTGTAGAAAAAAAAACATTTGACAGGTGCGTATGTGGGTGTGTTTGTGTGAGTCAAGTGCATGGATAGAAGTAAGAGAGGATGAAGTGAGGAGTGAAAGGATTTCCTTAAAATGTGTGTGTGTGAAATATATTGAATTTTTAAGAGTATTGTCATAAGAGCGCGTGGGCCCTGGTATCTGCACAACTCAATAGCAACAGTTATGCATAAAATTATAAAAATATACAAAACATACAAGTTTTTACACGATAATAGGGTTCTCAATTGGGAAAATTAGCATTTATGATATTTTTAATGGTATATTCGCTACTTCATAGAACACAGGTTCACCCTTGGGGATAATCATGGATACACATGAAACCAACATAATATGCTATAATACATCCTATATTTTGAACCCTATGAGGTTTCATGTGCATCCACTTGCATCCCCGCCAGCTAAAGGGCTATGAAAAACGTATATTTTTCACAATAAAACTACTATAACTTCTCCCATAAAGGTTTTAGACGTAAGGTGAGTACAGAGAAAATGTATATTTTGATTATTTGTACAACTTTGTAGAACATTATTTTGACCTAAAACTGCACATTTATTAAATAATCACAAAAACTAAAAAACACGTACCTCGGCATAGTGACCAGATAGAAGGTTAATGTTTTTAGCAATGTTGTTTGTATTAAAATTATCTACAACTTTGCCGAAGACACTAACTCTCTATCTCATCATTTAAAAAAAATCAATTTTGCAGCGGCGCCTGTGGTGAAGCTGCGAACTAAGATTTGCCACCTTTAAATGCGTTATATTTTTGAAAATTTTCATCTCAAGACACCAAAATGTTACGAACACGTTTTACGAGTTATTGTAAAAAGTTCATGTTTTTGGCGTTTCGTCCCATCAGTGCATTACTGGTCCGAAAGTGCGATTTTCAGGAATAAAATAAAAAGTGCATTTAGATGACGTGTAATCAAATTGGTGTCTTGAAGAAGTTTTTGGTAAGATTAAGGCGCATCTGAAAAAGGGTCGTCCATAAACTGCGTTCATTGGGGCACGATTTATTTTTTAACTTTTTTGTGTGACGTTTAGGCTTTCAAACATTCTACAAAATTGTAGAACTCACAATTTCATAAACTTTGCAAAAAACATCAACTTGCTATTTGGTTTTTATTGAGATATGAAGTATTTTATATGGGAACCCCTTTAAAATCGGCTCTTTAGCTCTAACTTTTTCTTTGATTTTTTCTCGGTCTACTATGTTCTAAAAGCCTTCTTTTACTTAAACACACAGCTTTACGAAGACAGCAATACGCTATCTTTTAGAACTGAAATGATACAAGCTGTTTTGTTGTATCAGAATATGCCATTTTCAGGTTATATCTCAAAATGGCGCAGACATCTTGAAATAAAATTACGTGACACTATGGCAAATATTTTACTAAACATTTAAATGTTTTAATATATGGGGGTAATTGATAATTACTAGTATGGGCATGAATCAAGTGCAGTTTTCGGTAAAAATACAGTCTTCAATGAGCTTTTCAATTGTAATCTCTACTTTGAGTTTTCCGCGGCATTCTATGGTAAAGAAAGTTTTCTTTTCACAGAAACATACAAAGTTTTGGATGATGGCTGTACTCTAGTCTTTGAATTTGAAATGATACAGGCATTTGTTTTTATCGAAACATACTGTTTTCAACATTAACAATGAAGGAGCGATGCGACATACTATGTGTTGAGAGAATCACAGTAACGTCATGGATAGAGAAAATAATTCACCATCCTAACAATCGTTGCTGAGTGCGGTAATAAAAAACAATAATTATCAATCGGAAAAGTGTTTAAAGAAAACCTCAAGCCGAAGAAATAAGCAGCTAGAAAAGGACGAAATCAATTTGTAAAGCAAACCATCTGAACAATTGGTCCTCTGTCCAGGTGCCTAGCTGAAACTGAAACTGGATTGTAATGGACATTTCTATAAAAAAAAATCATTCACAATCATAGTGTTCAGTTTCAGCTTCGAAAGGGAACTCACCTAGACAATTGTTCAGATGGTTTCCCGACCAGAAGCGTAGTAACATAAAAAATAACAAAATTACAACAAACCTTTTTACTTCTAATTGATTATGATATAAATTTGTATAAAAAAAATTCATCTGGATAATTGTAAAACATACTATGTAATGTAAACTATGATTTAATGCCCAGAGAGGCACAAGCTGCGTAAAGAAAGTGAATGAATTTTAGCACTAGCTGATATGATTTTGCTACATCGTAACAAAACTGTTACCAAATTTGTTTTGTTTATGTTATATGTATATCATAGTTTGCTATAATTTTGTTATATCTAGAGTATCTTTTGTAAGAATTTCGGTTATTTTAACAACATCCGCGATCTAAATTCTAACAACCTCTGTTATGAAAACAGCGTAACTGAATAACAAAACTTGAAATAATTTTGTTATTTGCTTTTGGTCGGGTTGCTTCCAAATTGTTTTCATTCTTTTGTAGCTGTTTATTTCTTCGGCTTGAAGTTTTCTTTAAACACTTTTCCGATTGATAATTATTGTTTTTTTTTAACGTACTCAGCAACGATTGTTAGGATAGTGAATTATTTTCTCTTCCTGCGATTCCATGGCTTACTTGATTTCCTCAACACATAGTATGTCGCATGTCGCCTCCCTTCATTGTTAATGTTGAAAACAGTATGTTTCGATAAAAACAAATGCCTGTATCATTTCAAATTTAAAGACTAGAGTACAGCCATCATCCAAAACTTTGTGTGTTTCTGTGAAAAGAAAAACTTTCTTTACCATAGAATGCCGCGGAAAACTCAAAGTAAGAAATTACAATTGAAAAGCTCATTGAAGACTGTATTTTTACCGAAAACCGCACTTCTTTGATTCATGCCCACCTAGTAATTATCAATTACCCCCCATATATTAAAACATTTAAATGTTTAGTAAAATATTTGCCATAGTGTCACGTAATTTTATTTCCAAAATGTTTGCGCCATTTTGAGATATAACCCTTGGAAAATGGCATATTTTGAACAACAAAACGCTTGTATCATTTCAGTTCTAAAAGATAGCGTATTGCTGTCTTCGTAAAAGTTGTGTGTTTAAGTAAAAGAAAAAACTTTTTAGAACATAGTAGACCGAGAAAAAATCAAAGAAAAAAGTTAGAGCTAAAAAGCCGATTTTAAAGGGGTTCCCATATAAAATGCTTCATATCTCAATAAAAAAACCAAATAGCAAGTTGATGTTTTTTGCAAAGTTTATGGAAATTGTGAGTTCTACAATTTTGTAGAATGTTTTGAAAGCCTAAAACGACACACACAAAAGTTAAAAAAAATAAATCGTGCCCCGATGAACGCAGTTTATGGACGACCCCTTTTTCAGATGCGCCTTAATCTTACCAAAAACTTCTTTGAAGACACCAAATCGATTTCACGTCATCTAAGTGCACTTTTTATTTTATTCCTGAAAATCGTGCTTTCGGACCAATGTGCAGTGGTTTGATGGGAGGAAAAAAGAAGGAAGTGCGAATTTTCATTAGAAACAAAGAGAAATAATTTTTATTGATTTTTGATAGTACAATAAACTACCAGTATTTTGATGTTATAAACTTATTTGTACGTCAATCCGTTACCGAGATACAAATGATTTTATTATTCCGGGTTCTAAATGGACATAGCTTTATCTGGGCTCATTGGTGACCGCCGATAGCGACATCAGCAGAGAAATACAAAGGCGCATTATGGCTGGCAATCGTGCCTACTTTGGATTCCGTAGGACGCTAACAGAGTTCGCTGAATTGCAAAGTTGATCATCTACAAGACATTAATCAGATCGGTAAACCTCTACGGCCACGAAACATCGACATTGCCTGTCGAGGACCACCGCACACTTGGTGTCTTTGAACGGAGTGCAGATGGAAGACGGAAAGTGGACCCTTCACAGACAGCGAGGCTGGCAAGGTGTTAGAATTGAGACCACTTCTATGTACAGTAGAGGCCACACTGGCGTTGATGTGATTGGTAAATGGTAAGTAAGCTTTATTAGAGGTCCGTTTCCTATCAATTGGTGTATCGAATTTGACAATCCATGTAGTCAGAATTTCAAACGTCCCAACCTATCAACTCTTCGTGATGCAATCGATTTCGATCTTCGAATTTTCACCAAATCTCTTCATATGACAAGCGCTGCGATTTAGAAGCCCAATCTTATTTCCCTACGGAAAATCTACTGCTTGAACCGTCATACAGTCAGATGTTTTCCAATGTTTCCACTCGACTTGCAGTAATTGAGTTATGCTCCGCATGTTGTTCCCACATCACATCAACCATTCGGGTGCGGAAGACAATAACAACTCCTTCCTACCTTCCACAGCATACTACATATATATTCATATGAGTATACATACCTACCTATATGCAAGCAGATGATTTTGTTTTGAATCGGTGGGAAAGATGCTTCTGGTTTCTTTCCACCCCCCCCTTTTGTTCAGAATGGAAGTTTGGAGTTGATTGAGGGAGGCTGGTTCGTCGGAAAGTGAAAGCAGTAAAATTGCCGGAGCGAGGAAATACCGATCGCCGAGAAATGCAACATCAGAGAAGAGCAGCATGTGCAGTCAGTTCAGCCTTGGAGGAGGCTATAAATTTCCTCACACTCGATAAGGTCCAGCACTGCACTGCGAGTGGCGCGCCGCAGTGGGAAAAGTTATGAACTGGGATGCGACATTTATTACACATCTACGAGCCGAGAGTGCACTCGTAGTCGTCTGTTCAGTGACACAGTTTTTCAGTGCTCTCTAGGGGGGTGTGGAACAGTCGTTATAGCTTATCGTTAGTGTCCAAATTTCAACACAAGGGCTTTCTCCGTACTTCAGTTCACTTACAGAAAAATTGAATAACAGTGTTTCAATGTAAACAACCTCCCTCGTGCGCGAGTCTGGCCGGCGGGCGAAGCATAATTGTGAAGAAAATGAACGATTTACTTAATGGTGCGAGAAAGCGAAAGCAAACGACGACTTTTGCCGAGCTCCGTTGATAACGGGTGAACTCTCCGTTGTTCGACGAGATGAGATGGCTCGCACTGTTGAACTGTTCCACTCAACCCTCGTTCGGAGATATTTCCGGTCCTAATTTTTCCGTTTGTCAGTTATCATCATAAAACAGTTGTGGGCGTTTATTTCAGTCCATCACTGCCGTCTTCTCCACTGCTGCTGTTTTGAGTCATTAATCAAACACAATTAATGCCATTATTTGATTATTGTATTCATCGGCTCTGAGAAAAGTGAGAAACGAAAAAAAAACACACAAACAGCCTTCTGTACATTATTGCGTGATGCGCGATTCTCGGGAATTGATGATTAGACAGATTGTGTTGGTACACGAACTGCATAACGAAATCGCGAGAGATCTGCCCGCATACACATCACATGTGGATGCTAAACGTGACTCAACGGCGACGCTGAATGATATATTCATAAATCTAAACAACAGCTCCAATCTTGAACTCATGTAATCATGTTTATGCACTACCATAGCAATCAATAAATCGAAAACGAGGCTCCAGCAAATCCAGAGGTAAGTAACGGCGCCTAAAATCCTGCCGACCATTCCACCGTCTGTCTACCTCTACGACCTCTATGATCCTCTCAATCCTCATCTTCTACACCATCGACGATGATGACGACTACGTGCCCTAAAAGGGATACTAGTTAGAGAATATATAGAAAACCTAGAAAGGGGGCTCGTCGTCGTTGCCGTGCTCGGATGCCGTAAAAAGGTCGCCATGCTGCCCTGCCACACACACAGCATAGACGTTTAAGGATGAAAAACAACTGCTACAAATTTCCCGAACTTCAACATGCCAGTTGGCACCGGATGACGTCGATGCCGTTTTGATGAGCACAAGGATCACATTATGGCTGGACGGAGTGCCGCCACTGATGTAGCTAGAATCGAAGAACATTAGGAAATAGATGACGACCGGCGATAATGATGATGATGATGATGATGATGATGATGACGGAGAAAGAATCCGAAAATCGGTTTCCGGAGTTCATAACCCCCACGCAAAATATGTTGTAGATTATGTTTTGATTTGGTGCTTTTCTATTCAAGGCTTCGACGCCGAAGGTCAGACGGAAATGTTCGATTTCTTCTACCGGAAAAAGGTGTGTTGTGTGAAGCACTCGAGGATGTTGGGTATACTGAACAGGAAGTTCACAGCTGGGAGGGCGAGTAATTTGGAAACTTTTACTGCCTGTATTGGAAATACCATTAGACCAAATTCAGAGAATTAAAAATCAGAAGGGTTGAGTTAAAGACATTACCACGATAGATTGGGTTGTATTGATTATTAAATTTTGAATGGCGTGGTGAATTCCATTAAAGCCTGTCCACGTAAAATTTCGGACACTTTTCTTTCAGTGTAGATTTTGAATTATTCCACGGATCGCAGAAACGTTTCACCTGAAACTCTCCTCTTTATATCGTGGTACAACATGTTTATATTCTTGTTACATTCAGTAAAATGACGTCGAACCAAGTGGAAGTGCCCAAACGCATTTTGTACGAACGGCAGCAAAATCCGAATCTATCGGTACGCGATCTTGCCAAGAAACTAAAACTACCGAAAAGTACCGTGTTTTGTGTTTACAAATCATTTAAACAGCGCTTGACTGTGGATCGGAAGGTTAAGTGGAACAAATCGAAAGTATGCTCCAACAAATGGACAAGAAGGTGGCAACCATTAATGAGAAAATCCATCTTTCTGTGCGAAATGTGTCTGCAAAGTTGTGAAGTCAAATCATACGTACAAAGGGAAGCAGAGCAAGGACTGTAGGCGTACAAAGTGATAAAGGTGCCCAACCAGGATGAAAAGCAAAATTGCACTGCAAAAAAAACTCGTGCTAAGAAGCTTTACACCATTTTTTTGCGAACATTTTCTTGTATCATAATAGACGACGAAACATACGTACTCGAAGACTTTAAACAGCTACCGGGTCTGACTTTTTACACCGCAATGCAATGAAAAGGAACGTTGCCGAGCAATTCCGGACAAAGAAAGTGTCCAAACTCTTGAAGAAGTCTTTGGTTTGGCAGGTCATAGTTAGTTGTGGTCGAAAATCTAAAAGGTTCGTCTCTGCCGGCACTATCAGTAAAAGTGTGTACGAGAAAGAATGTCTGCAAAAACGGTTGTTACCGTTTATGAGAAGGCACGACTGTCCAGCTCTGGTTTGGCCTCTTGTCACTATGCGAAATTTGTCCTCGAATGGTATAAGGTACCAGAGGTCAAACACGTGCCAAAAACAGCCAAACCACCAAACTGTCCAGAACTTCGCCCAATAGTGAAGTACTGGGCTCTAGTTAAGCGGAAACTTTTAGAAACTAAGAAGAACCCGAATAATACCGATGATTTCAAGAGAAGATGGAGAATCGTCAAGGCGGGTCGTATACCGTACGGATACATGATGGCGGTATACCATGAAAGTTCGAGAATTTTACAGAAAGAAGGATTAACATCTTAGTCAACTGTTTATAATGTAGATAACTTTATTTCTGTGAAATGAACAATCGGTTTTGTTGAATTATGTGTAAAGCTTTTTTGCTGCTATTATTTTGGTACGAAATTTAACGTGGACTGGTTCTAGATGTTCTAGACCTCCCAAACAATCCTTGACTTCAGATCTTGATGTTCTACATGAAATAAGGAGATTTACGATTCATCGATCGTACTTTCTAGTTGGAAAAAGTCTACGGAACATCGTGATCGTAATAAACATACTACAGTATTTCTAGAATACATAAGGTTCTCCAAACTATCCTTGAGTTCAGGTCTTGATCACATGATCAACAAGATGATTTACGATGTCTCCACTGTACGTATGGGTGAGAAAAACTTCGTGAGATATCATTACACCTACGAGTAAGACACATGACAGTATTATCAGATTATCTACCTTACTTCATACTATCCTTTAGCTCAGATATCGATGTTGCCCATGATCGAAAAAGAAATTTACGGCGTCTGAATTGCAGATGTTTTGGTTAGTTTTTTTTATCATTTTGATTTGAAGATGAAGAGTCAGTGTTGACTCGCAATTAGTTCACGTTGTGTCTCCATACAGTCATGCTGAACCCACTTGATTTAGTACTACAATTTAGCACAAGATAGTAGTAATAGTGCTATAAATATATGAGAGGCTTCAAATCTGAACTAGCCGTAGTAGATGATAAGGTTTCTTTCTCTCTCAAATTATAAAATAAAATCATTCCCAATCCAGTATTAGAAGTCAAAAGGTTCTCCCAAGTTGCATTTCAACCATTTATATTTCGAATAAAATCCATTTCCCAGTATCCGAAAGCAATTCTTATAAAGGAAAAGTGACGCCTAGTGGGACATAGCAGCAGCTTTAGTATAGAGCTACTATTCAGCCAATACCCGAGTTATTGTCCAAAACAATCTCACCGGAAATCATGAACCTGCCCCAACAGTCAGATAGAGGACATTTGCCACGCTAAAAATTGTAGGCACAAAATTTTAAAATTGCATTTTTTTAGAAATTTCGAGAGTACTAAAAGTTAGACAATTCTTACTTCATGAATTATCGAAAATAATATTTTGAAAATTCCCGGTTCTGCTCACAAATCATCCTTAATTTTCAAAATCGCGATTTCAGACCGCAAAAAAACCAACAAGTGGTGGCCCATGGACAAATGCAGAAATATATACTTGATTAGAAAATATCAAATAGCAGGTTGATCATCTAGAACATGAAGATACGACTCCATAATGATTTGGAATACGCATGATATTGTTGATGACGCAAACCACCATGGGACATGAGACATGGAGCTTTATCAACTGATAAGTACGCTGGAGTCCTCGTAAATCGCTTTGTTATTCATGCAAAACATCAAGATCTAAACTCAAGAATAGTTTGGAGTACTGTAGATATTCTTAGAATACTGTCGTATGACTATAATTGTGCAATGATGTCCCATTGAGCTTTACCAACTCATAAGTACGATGGAGTTCTCGTAAATCGCATAGTTGATCATGCAATACCCGAAAACCGAAACTCAAGAATAGTTTGGAGCTCCGTAGACATTCTGAGAATACTGTCATATGACTGTAACAGTGTTAAGATTTTTCTTGTAGCATTTAAAGCTGAGAAGTGCGGTCAAAAAACTTTAAACCTCCATGTTGATTACATACAACATAAAGATCTGAACTCAGGGATTGTTGGGATGGTCTAGATCATTATTGATCCGTAAATGTACCTGTTCCACATTTTTCCTAGTTAAAATTGATCTTTTTGAATAAGTATAAGTATAAGAATAATAAGAAGAAAGTTCCTATGTAACTCTAAAAGCTCACTTTTGACAGCAAATTTAATCTTGGTTTATACGGGCTACAGGTCCTTTGAAAGATCGTCAAAGCCACTTAGAATGAGACGATCTGAGTGAAGCAATAAAAATATCAATAAAACTGTCAAGAACATCTGAAAAAGGTAGTTCTGTATGAATTGTGAGACTTGGAGAATATTCACGAAATAGAAATCCTTTAGGCTCACAAGAAGGTTGAACCAATACGAATACAGTTTTAAGGCAAGGTCTTTGACACAATTATACAAGCTATCGAAAGCTAGATCACATTACAAGTTACTAAAAGTTCGGTTTTGACGTAGGACTACGTCTCTGTTCTCTATACTGGGGAACGATTTCAAAAATCGCATTTCAACCGTCACTGGTTTAACGTTAATATCTCAGTCATTTCTAGGAAGATTTAAAAAAAAAATTGCACCAATCGATCGAAAATATGTCTACGCATAAATAGAAAACAACGTTGATTTCGGGCCACATACTATTAAAAAAAATTATAAAATTCAAGACTTGTTTTAAAAAGTATATTAACCCCTTCAAGCCTAAGGGGTCATATATAACCTCAAAAGGAAAATGGCTGTAAAAAACACAGACTGAATGAAATTGTACATTGTCTTCGGTTATTTTCTTCTATTTTAATTCTTCTGTATGGGAATTATAAAAACTTATGAGTTTAAGGCCTAACTGACGACCTAGAACATCCTTAAGTGAAGAAGTTCTGACAGAAAAAATAAATCCGTTATTACTAGTATAAAGCGTTGTTTTAGAATATGGTACATATGCATACGTATTATTAAATTTTTGGTGATAAACCTTAAACATTTTCATATCTTTCTGGGATGTTCTAGGTTATCCAAAATGCACTTTAGTTCAGAACTTCCGATCTGCAGTTGTAACAGTAGCTTCAAGGGCTATATAAGATTATGATACGTGTACAAACATATTGAATGAAACTTTTGGAAGGTCAACAGTCATTATTTGATAATTTTGTGATGTTTCATCAAAACATCAAATCGTCAAAACAGTCCTTGACAATCTTGGGATATTGTAGGTTACGTAGGACTAAGGCCTCTACTCGAAATAAATGCACCAGACAAAAGTGTTCGCCAAAAATTTATTTTAAGCCGGATTTTCTTGAGACTTTTAAGGAATGAACTTATACATATGGATTATGTTTCGGCATAATAACTTGAATCAATTTCATTTCCATCGCTGAAAACCCGCACCTTTCCCTTAAGACTCCTCATTACATTTTGTGCCCAAAATCTTTCCACCGGACTAATCTCTGGTGAATTTGTGGGTGGTGCAAAAACAACGTTATTGTCTCTGTACCAATCCAACTTCGATCGCGCGTAATGGCATGATGCCATGTCCGGCCAAAATAATGTCTCGCCTCCGTGGGACCGCAGGAAAGGCAACAGACGCTTCTGGAGGTACTCGGTGCGGTAAATTTCACCCGTGATGTACGGTTTACTCAGTTCACCGCATTATCAAGTATTTTTTGGCGAATTTGTCCACTTTCTTCTTCCTTATGTCTTCCAGAACATCAAACCGTGATTTGGCAACGTAGAACTCCAGTCCCGGTATCTGCTTTGCGTCTGCCTTGATGTAGGTTTCGTCATCCATAACCACACACATCGGTTTCGTTAACCACTCTCGATACAGCTTCCTTGCGCAGGATTTGGCCGCCGTGATTTGTTGATCACGCCGGTTCGGTGCCCTGCGGACCTTGAATAAACGAAGCCCAGCTCATGTCATGGTTTGCTGGACGAACCAGGCGGAACACTTTGCCTTCAGAGCCGCGTCGCGAATCGAAAGGTTCGGATTACACTTGAAATAATCCAACACCTTCCGGGCCTGTCTTCGATTTTCTTCCGCTTCCGTCCGTTCGGTTGTCTGGGTCTCCTTAAACGATTTTACCACCCGAGACACAGTTGTATGGGTGATTCTCAGTTGTCTTCCGATCCATCTCATGGTCGCAGCCGGATTTTCCATGGCGCGCAAAATTCCCCGGCGATTTTCTTCTTGTTTCGATGACATTTCAACCTACATTTGCAATAAAAGCTTTCTAAGCTATGCAGAGCTACGCTGTGTATTGAAACCTAAGAAAATCTACTAGGTTAGACAATCTATTCAATACAATACAATTCAAATCTACAACTGTAACTGTAGCTTTCTAGACCAAACAAAGTTACAATATGTATTTGACAAGATATCTTGGGATGTTCTAGGAGACTAAAACAGTCCTTGAGTTCAGAAGTTAGGATCTGCAGTCGTGACATTCGCGTTATAGTCTATGAAAGGTGACGATATGCCTTCAAACACATTCAGTGATTTTTATGTAAGGTCACCAGTCATTATCAGATGGTCTTGGGATTTTCAAGTTCATGAAAACTGACCCAAGTTCAGAACTTAAGATATGCAATAGTAATCGTAGCCTCTTGGGCTATACAAAACTACGATAACTATTCAAACATATTCAATGAATGTTCTGAAAGGTCCACAGACATCATAGGTTAATCTTAGGTCATTCAAAACTTAAGGTCTACAATTGCAACAGTAGCTTTATGGGCTATATAAAGTTAAATTAGTTTCTTTGGCATGGTTATCCCAAGATTCTCTCAAAATGTCTGTTGGTCTGTTGGTCCCGGGCATTAATTGAATGTATATATCATAACATTGTAAAGCGGATAACGCTAGTGTTACCTGTAGATCGTAAGTTCTGAATTCCAGGACAGGTTTAACGATCTAGCACAGCTCAAAAAAACATTTACTACTTTTTTCAATCAATTTAATCAGAACCCATCTAATTGCTTGTAGATCATCCCAATGGGGCTGTAGTCTGTAGTTTTTCTAGATAGAAACTTTCTAATTCCATGAAACCAAAATCAAACGAAGTTGCAGTGAAACTATTTCACTAGTTAAAAAATCGAAAAAAAATGCAAAACTAACTTTAACCCAAACTTGGTGTTCCAAATTATTTCTTACGATTACTTTTCAGTTAGTTAGGAAGTCCTCTTCAAAATATCGCACAAGTTCATCAGGAACTTTTAAACAGCTTCAAAGTGTCTAAGAAGTTCTTTGCAAGACCACATCAAAACATTAACTCAAGTATTGTAAAACGGGACATCTTCGATAATGTTACACAAAAAGTGACGAAGAGATTAGTGCCATTTCATAAGAACCATTAATTTTCGAAAGAGGTGTGCCTTCAGGAATTTTGTGCACTTGGGTAATCAATACTTTCTGCATGGCAGTGAACTTGATGCACATATTGACGAGACGTCTCTGGAAATAACTTAGTTGCATTGAACTAAAGAATGCACAGTCTCTTCTGAAACCCATGAGACGTGACTGTCTAGTAATGTTTGATAGCTTATTTCGTGTTTGAGTCAAGAACATTCCGTCTAAAAAGATAAATGTGACCCAATATCCCAATTCAATGTTGGATAAATAACACATTGTCAATTTGAACAAATATACATGGTTGCAATTGTCAAGCACATAAATGCACTATTTAAATTGAGTCACGCGTGTAGATGATAATAATTGCACGATGATTGAACGGCTTTTCACCGCCAGGAAAAGCAGAAATTCGAATTCAGTACAAAATCGCACCGGAACGACACGGAAAGCTGCTGAATAGTCGCACTAATTTCGAGGTCAAGGTTCCCAAGCCGTATCCATGGACGGGGGGTGGCTTCACTCACGGAACTCCGACCGCGTGCTCATGCATTATTCAACGAGATTTGCTGCCCAGGCTGCTTTGGATGATGATTTCGGCTGATGGTAAAGACAGCCAGCAGCGCTAGAGAAAGGGTTGTTCAACGCTCCAAATTGAAAGCGAAAAAGCGTCGCATTTTACGGTAATGAATTTAGTTGCGGTCGGATGAATTTCCGGTTTCGAGATGCTTTGATATGCGGTACCCTACTGATGTCCTCCGTAATGCGGAAAGGTTCACGCGGTTGATCCCTAATTAATGGAATTTGACCGCGTTGATTGTTGATTGGGTCGTCCTAGAGTGTAATAAAGAAGGAATTCTCTTGACTTTAATTGCACATCGTGGGCAGACAAATGCTAATCGTTCCTCTCTCTCTCAATCCAGGATCATTCAGACGAAGACTCAACAACGCCACATTGTGTAAATATTCAAGAAGCAAAACATCATCTTTCTTCATTTCTCCGACAATGAAAGCAAAATACTTTGTCCAACAATTTCCTCATTCCGTAATTGTCTTTGTTCTCTCTAGGCCATGTTCAACGTCTTTTGCACGGGTTCGATGTGATAATGGATTGCATGCGCTTGGCAGACTTTGCAAAACGACACTGCACAAACGATCGAAATCAGTAATTACTGTCGACAACCCACCTTAATGCGGGTCAGTGGGTACTCCATGTGAGTCCGTGAAATTTCAATTCTAAACCACCTGGAAAGTGTAGGCACAAGTAAAAGTGTGAAACAGCCATTAATTTTTGCGACTGCAAGTTCGTTCCGTATGGATGAAATAATCCAATTCAAAAACATTAAGTGGGCTTACCTGGAATGAACACAAAAAGACAAGTTCAACAACAACGTGGTGATAATGGGCAAACACCGCCCGTCCGATTGCAGCGCACAATTTCATGCAACATTCATTTGGGCGCATTGAGGTGACTTTCCTTTCAAACGGCCCGCGAAATATCTTTCATCAGTAGAGGCTCAGAAACCGCAACCGGGCCTACCTGTTGGGAAACAATGTGTAACAATGCCACAAGTGCTTTTCCACCGCATATGGCCATTATGGCACATTCATTGGCCACCTAGAGGATGATGATGGCGACGACGGCAGCAACGTCGGAGCGTGTGACAAGTTGGAAATTAATTGATTTTCACTTCACCGATCGTTTTCCAGAAAATGACTCTGGTGGGCTTTCACTTTATCATTGGAAGAGGGGGGAGGAGGGAGAGAGGGAGATATAGTGAAAGGAAAATCGGTCACTTCACTCGGAAACGAAGGGGTTCCTATTTTTAGAATCACTTTTTCCTAGCTGGGTGAGAGTTCTTCTTAGAAGCGGGAAAACCACATTAGTATGGGACGAGTTGGGTGGTAGCACACGCACGCACTACTTTGTAACTCTTTTGCGCTGTCATCATCAATCATTTCGCTTGCAGGGAATATTTCCTTAGAGGATCTAGAAATTATTAGCAAATTTTGTGCGCTGTACGAGGTTTGGGGAGTTCTGTTTTTTGGTCCCTAAACAGAGTTTTGACACCCTGTACAATCTGGGAAATTCAGGGAATGCCAGATTTCAAGCTGGATCCGGAGTAAAAGTGAATCAGGCTTCATCGCAAATTTCTCTTTATAGACTTCCCTCTTTTGAAAAATCAAGACAGCTCTTCTGGTGCTTCCAGCTTCTCTACAACAGCCAACCCAGGATTGTGTATGGTCCGAACATGCTATGCTATCGACTTCCTCTCTTTTGGAAAAGTCCGGGCGATTAGTCTTAGTCTCCCTGAGAGAAATCAAACGAGTTTAAAAAAAAATGCTTTTCCAACTTTCACGATACCGCGTCAGAAAGCCAACTCCCTCTGGCGGAAGAAAAACGCATTTATTGTATCACCTCCCGATGCTAACACAATAAATATTAGTGGAATTTGATATTCGTGCATTTTTTGAGAGGTTATTCAATACACCAGAAACGATTAAAAAACAAGAGGAAAAATACAAAAACTGCCATTGGAGTAGTTGTGCTCCGAACTGTATAGCGTGTTTTTCATAATTGGAATGGTCTCACGAAGATCTACTATTCAATTAAATGTAACTTCTTTAATATAAATTTCAAAGTTTTCAAAAATTCCAGTTTACTTTTGAAAATTTTGAGCCAAAAATTTCAGGAATTCATTTGAGCTGTGAACGTATTAGTTCTGCAGCAACCTTTACTGGTTGAAATTGTCTTTGCGTTTACCCGAAGCAACCATAAAAAAATACATAGGATTCGAACAATCGGAGTTTAATTTGAATTGGAACGGAGGAATATCATTTGTTTTTAGAAGTAATACTTTCCATAACTTCTAGTAAACTACAAATGATCGCTCTTCTCGTAGACGACTTTAATTTATTCTGGATATATCTAATAATATGAAATATCGACTTCGATCGCCTTAAAAACGAACCGGTAAGCATTTTTTTCTTCCTAAATAGATCAAAAGACTTTTTGAAGACTGAACTCGTTGATCAAGTTCACGAGACGTCTCTGCAATGAGCTTTCTTACGATTTTGTAAACTTCTTCATAGAGCATTTAGGTCTCAGCTTCCGGCAGACCTTCTCGTAGACTTCTTTTGAGTCATCTTGTGGACTTCCTCCAGGCATTATTATGAACGTTTGCTAAATCTGCCAATAGCCTTCATTGTTCAACCCTTAAAATTACGTGTGGACTTCCTTCAGCTATTTTGGAAAGTTTTTGGTTTGAAGATCACCAAATCGATTTCCGTCAGATCTTATGTTTCAGATCTTCTTATATATTTTTCGTAACTACATTTTCAAGATTTTAACATGGAGATGGCAGCAATTTTTGCCCACAGATGTTTAGGTTTTTTTTTGCTTTTGTTTTTGAATATCGTTTTGCTAATACTGGAATTGGTTGGCCTTGAAGCCTAGCCTATAGTGTAGCGTGATTTCCGGTTGCTATCAAAATTAGTTCCCATCGCAATAAATCCCATATTCAATAATTCAAGTTAAATCCGATGGTAAATTATACAGACTCTTCGCATCAGCATACACGTGTCGTAACAAGAATACACAAGCCAACACAAGTCCTTATAGCTTGCTTTGCGAAGCTTGTAATCCGATCGTTCCCACGATCAACAAGTGGCATTCGTTTAATCAGGCTGTAGCGCGTGTTGCGTTTTGCTAACATAGCCCAATGTCATGTATGCGTCTTTTCATGTCTATATAAATTATACACACACATTTAGATTAAGCCTTCTCCAATGTTTAATCAAGGTAATAAAGAGGATTCAGAGTTTAACCGTCTAAGAGTTCGGTACCTTATTGGAATATCCGAAATCCGCGAGTCCGAACTCGTCAATAGACATAAACTCCAAACAGAGGCGTTTCGTGATCAAACGTTTCACGTGTTCAACTAATTGAAACTTAAATATTTCAATTTTAAATTCGTACGGCGTAAGCCACGAGATCCATGAAAACTCAAGAACGCGCACTAAAGGTTGTTCTCGAAAAAATGCAACAGACAAAAATGATCACCAAACAATCATTTTGAGTCGGATATTCTTAAAGCTCTATGGGAATAAATAAACACATATTAGCTATGTTTTTGCAAGGTTGGTTTTCAACCTTTTCTCCTAAGTTAAATGGCCGCACCTTGGACTTAACGCTGCCCCCTAAATCCTGTGCAACACTTGCGCCATCGTTCTTACACACTTTCATCCACTCTTTCTTCAAATCCTTGTCGTTTTTGAAGACCTTCTCTGTTTTCCGAAGCTTGCCCCTCATAATCACCCAGAATTTTTCTATTGGGCGAAGTTCTGACGAGTTAGGCGGATTTGACTCCTTCGGCACAAAATTAAGAATTGTTGGCTTCATACCACTCCTTCTGCGTTTTCGCGAAATGGCACGATGCCAGATCCGGCCAAAACAGAGTGTCTTCTTCATGGGAGGGAAGGAAGGGCAGCAGGCGCTTCTGGAGGCATTCTTCTTTATATATTTGGCCATTGATGCTGCCGCTTGCTGAATTTGCTGCACCCACAGATCGTCTGCCACACCGCGTACTTCTTGGCAAATTTGTCGACCTTTTTCTTCCGGAACATCCAGCGGGACTTGCCGACGAAAAACACCAGGCCGGGGATCTGCTTGGCGTCCGCTTTAATGTACGTCTCGTCGTCCATTACGATGCATTACTTGGCGCGGAATTGGGCCACCTTATACTGTTTATCGGTTTGGTTAGGCGCCATCCTTTCCTTGAAGACCTGACCTCCGGCCCGCTTCAGTGTCTGCTGGACAAACCACACGGAAGAATTGACCTTTTTGGCCACGTCCCGAATCGAATGGTTCGGATTGCGCTTGAAGTAATCAATCACCTTCCATGCGTTCACGGAGTCAGTCGTCTTGGCTTTTCTTCCGTTGCCAGCTCGCCGATGGATCGTCTGGGTCTCCTTGAACGATTTTACCACACGTGACAGGGTCGAATTGTTTCGCGATGCACCTGTGAGACTGATCTAGATTTTCCACGACCGCAGCCATAGTTTTTTTTGTCGAAGCACTTCTTCCCTGGAAGCCATCTCGATAACCATTGTTTGTGACAAAATTTATCACCTTTAAACATTACACTCTAAACTAGTTTTACCCTAAATTTAATCATGGTTTTCCCATGCAATAAAAAGCTATACACAAAAGAAAGTGTTGCATTTTTTACGAGTACAATCTTTATTCAGGGTTGTAATTCGTTGAGATGGCATTTTATTTACAGAATCTTTTTTCAGTCCGTTTTTAAGCTTTTAAATCGCACTACCTCACGTGTGCTTGTAAACCAAAATGAGGCTAGTGATATCGTTAGAAGAGTTATTCGTCATGGTGGTTGGTTTAAAACTGTACAACCCTAAACTTCAAGGAGTTCGTGTATGATCTAGAACACTTGAATAGATGATAGACAATTCAACATGTGTCCATGGACCAATATGACGCTTTGCGGCTTGTGAATACATTGAAGATTTGGAAATTTATTACGGTGCGATGGTTGACCTCTATGTCTTTACTCCAAGAAGTTTGCGGATGACCTTTAACACTTGAACATTGATTGATCAAATAAAGATTTTCTCTCGTGTGTGCATCAACCAAAATGAACATATATCGCTTGTGAGTACGTCGAAAAATATCTTCTGATCCAAGGAAAATATGGATGTCCTTGAAAACATGTGGACGTTCACACACGTTTATAATTTTATCTCGGAAAAGAGAGACAGAGAAAATTTATATACTGAGAATGCGGAACATTTAAAATGTCTCCAGGGATAACAAGTTCTGACTTTATGAGATTGCTTAGAAAAAATATGACCAGCGTACTTGCCACTTTTACAGTGTGCCTTGACCCTTTTTTTTTGTTGTTGTCGCGTGAATCTAGTGAAGTTTTCGAATGAAAAACACGATACAGGTTTAGAATGAATTCCATCGATTTACTGGTCTCAACTCTGAATACATTCTAGTAAGAACTATGAAGAGATATAGGAACTCATTGCAATGGAGTATCGTGCTGCTACGGATAATATTTTAGCAATTCGGAAAGTCCTGCAGAAATTTCGCCAATATAACATCATCTTTTCATCGATTTAAATCAGCCTACGATCGTGATCACTTATGGCAGATTATGCACGAACTTGGATTTTCAGAAAAATTGACACGGTTGGTCAAGGCAACGATGGATGTGTGTCGTCCGGGTCTCAGGGACACTCTCGAGTCACTTCGAATTTCGGAGAGGGTTACGGCAAGGTGACGGATTCTTGTGTTTGCTATTTAACATTGCACTTGGGGTTGTGATTCAAAGTGCGGGGCTGAACACTAGTGCTACGATCTTCAGGAATTTCTCCATACCTTTTGGCATCGCCAAAGGGGTCTATTCATAAACCACGTAGATTTTCTAAGTAGTAATCAAAATCTACGCTCCATAGAAAATTTCAAAAAATGTATGGAGAAAAGTTTACGTGATTTATGAACAGGCCCACAACGATGATATCGTTGAAAACGTACATCAGACTTAAGGCAAATAGGATCGTGCTTGTCATTAATGCGTCAATTACACAGGTAGACGGTAGACGACGGTACGATAGGTAGATCGACGGTGGACGAAATAACTAGACGGTCGGTCATTGGTGGTCGCCGATAATGACCCCAGTAGAGAGATACAAAGGCGTATTCTGGCTGAGAATCGTACCTTCCAGCCACTAAACATGGACATATGACTTACGGATTAGTGCAGATGGAAGACAGAATGAGGAGGAGACACATGAACCACGAATTGCATCAGTTGTTGAGAGAACCTCCTATCGTTCACACCGCAAACATCGGTCGACTATGGTAGGTTAGGCATGTCGTAAGAATGACGAACGACAGCCCAGTTAAATAGCTCTCGATAATGAACCGACGGGTACAAGAAAAAGAGGGGCTACGAGCAAGGTGGATAGATCAAGTAAAAGGCGAGTCAAGTTTTGTCTACAGCAGAGACCACCTCGATCTTAGCTTGATTGGTAAGGTTATACATGCTATACAACAAATTTCATCAAGTTTTTCGACTGTCCGAGATCTACTTGGAGGTCAGCCAATAAACTGTGATTTATTTTTGGTTCAAACTTTAACTGAATCCGATGTGCCTTCGTTATAGGACCAAGCCGAGCCGAAAACATATTTTTGATACCATAAAGGTTCCGATTGTGCTGCTAACTACTCGACATTTCTTTATGATCGAAGAGTTGATTAAAGCAGCCTGGAGCATGACTTTGGAAGTCTTACTGCGGCTGAAGTCAATCTGTAGTTCAGCAAAGTTGTGGTTATGCAGCGTAAGTAGCTGTGTCTGCCAAACTCTCCGATAACATGGATGTTTGTAAGTAGAATATATTTTCGTGTGAATTCTCTTTCTGTAATACACAAACTGCACTCTACAGCAGCCATTAGATCACTTTGGATTGCGCGGATATTTGGGACAGCTTGGCAATCACATAACTTCCATACATGCATACCGACACATGCAAGCAGCCTATAGGACCCAAGAATCTGTAAAAAGAAACGAGAGAATAGGATCAATCAAACACACCTTGTGTCAAACTTCGTCTGTTTCTATTTCGGTATACCTTATTTTATGATACATCCATTTATTGTTGATGTTCCTGGGCGTAAATTAAGGGCTTCATGAAAAAGAAATTTTTCATAAATGGAATGAACTCACCTAGTACAACAAGTTGATAAATGTCTACTTATTTTCTTTTCCTCTGAGAATCTTGAAAGAAAATGGTGTGCTGCTTGTCGCATTGTAATACAACTTAGTTGATCAGTTTTGACTTTTGTCACACGAAATAAAAATAAAAAAGTTTTATTTACTTAACTAGTCCAAGGTCTTTTTTAAGATTGCACTCCTTGAACCAGTTCCACTTTTGATCACGCCTTTGGATACATAAGCCAACAAATGTATACCTGTCTTTGAAGAATTCTTCATTCGGTGCACCCTACAGAACAGCTCATCCTTCTGGTATGCTTTTGGATGTTCAAATTTTTTGACTGATAATCTACGAATCTATGTTATGTTTAAAAAATTCACATATGATGCCGTGGTAGATCATTCTAAACGATGAACCCAGGGAAGCCTTTTCAATTGTTAAAATTGTAAGGTTTGAATCTACAAAAGATGAAGATTTTATGTAGTCTGGCAGTAGTCCGGGAATAAGCTTTGAAAATAACATCTCAACTCAACAGCTGATTTCAGACTTCACCGTAGTTTTTTATGAATGCGCGGATGAACTTGACGTCGTACGGAAGGTTAATGTCTTCCGAAATTGAAAATCATTACCAAGTTCATGCCATAATATCATATTTATGTATTGTTCGTGTATAATTTGTTCTATCGATTGTCATCCCTAATGGCTTACGACCTTCAACTCAACATAGTTATATTTTTGCATCAATTGCAACGGAATCAAGTATTGAAATATTCCCTAAGCTCAGAGGCGATAGAGCGCATAAAAGCATTTCGTGAACCACAGTAACTATAGGGTGGTTAAAAGTATCGATTCAGCTCAACCCCACTTAATCGATTTCAAATTATGTCCTGGCACTTCTTCAAAAATTTTGGTCTATACGTTGCGAACTCGAACTGCCCTTGCTCTTTGAAGTTTTTATGGGAATTACTGTGGGACAACCAAATTTTTTGTTCTAATTCTCCTTGCTATTAGGTTAAATAGCATACGAAAACATTTGCTATCTGTACATACGAGAAAACTTGAATGAGGAGGATGAGAACAAAAAGTTAGGTTTTCCCATAGAAATTGCACTGTTAGTGCAGCTTGAATTCGCAATCGCTGGAGCTTAAATTTTGGGATATGTGTCAGGATCAATGCGGCATCGATTGAGAAGGATGGCACTGAAACAATAATTTGAACCGCTTTCATAGACAGTAATCCCTTGTACAACGAGCATTATCCTTCACCGTCGTACTTATATTCTTAGGCATTCTTCTCTTTTTAGAGAGTGAGTATTGGCGCTATAACCATAAGCCATATGGGGCTAGGGCTATAGTTAATGCTTAAGTCCCAACCGTGTAAAGAGAATGGAGCATCATTTAACCTTCTTAGACTAGATGCTCCCAACGACAATTTGAAATATTTTTTTGTTCTGTACACCAAACAGGGCATTCTGTTCAACTATTCTCTCCGACTATTTATTTCTATTTCCTTTGATAGGCTATGAGGGTTCCCCGTGTTTTCTAAAGGTGGATATCAAATCCTCCCTATCTACAACGGTTGCATGGACGTGGCTAGGTGAGCGATCGAGGAGTGTCTTCGTGGAGATTATTGCGCGAAGAAACGTATCAGTATCTGGTTCCGTTTCATGGTGACATGCAATGTATCGAATTATTCCTCATCGTAGCTACATCCATGAGGTGTGCAAACGTCCCTTGTACGACTAGTATGTCAGAACAACCACCAGGCCTATGCTACTCTAAGATCTACCCTTTGCCCTAAATGTGATGTGTCATGGAATACACTGTTATTGCGTGAAACCCTGTCATTCGGTAAAGGCCGTACGGATAGAAATGGTTTGAAGCAGTTTAATCCGGTATACTCTACACCAACTGACAAGCAATGACCCAGCAAAACATCCTGGCTACTCTAGTTGTCTATAGATTTAGATACTCTAGCTAACAGAGAGCAGGTTGTAGTTGTATAGTGGGTTTCAAAACAAACGCTTCATACGCAATCAGAAAGAGTACACGAAGGATCATAAATTAACCATGAAATCAACTTTTAGGAAAGAGAAAATTGTCAATATCTCTGCAATTGGAATACAGATAGCTTTGTGTTTATAATTCATAAAATTTTGGTAGTCAGTCTGCCAATTGCTCTCTCCCTTCATGATCCATGAAATTAATAATTCCGTCCTAAATCTAACAAAAAAATCTCTCCTTCCTAGGTTCATGGCACACCCATTCAGCCCTTCTCGTACCATTTACATTTTCCATCACGTCTGAAGGCTCTACCTGTGGGTTGTTTGCAATCACAAAGACATTGAAGTGGGTCATTTTACGGTGACCCTGGAAAATAAACGTGCACCTGGCAGCTTTCTTCGAGTGCCTTTGAGCTACTTCATAGGCAAATTCTCAAAACATCATCCTCTTTCCTTTTGCAACCATGAACAGCAGCAACAACAACTCGGGCAAATCCTTCTCCTCCTTCTGCTTCGTCTTCGTCTAAATATAGTGCCAAAAACCCTCTGGGTAAGGGGTCTATTTTTAGCGAAAAACCCACTCTTCGTGTAACGGCAATCTGCAGCTGGTTTGCGCAAAAAAAACGAAACATCAGAATCATGTTTCCAGAACTAAGAAATGCACTCAGCTGCCATACGGCTGCCGACGGATACGCAACAGGAACTAAAGCGAATGTTACACACCCATCTTCCAGCCGGCATGGATGTAGTCGTAAAGCCATAGTACCGAGAAAGCTACTCGTCTCGTGTACGTACGATACTGCAGCAAGCATTAGAATGCAGATGTGCATCATCTCTCGGTTAGTCCGCTTCCTCCGTTCCAAGCCATGTGCTCACATGCCCTCGAAATTTTACTTTTTATTGAAACAATTTTCTGACGATGTTGTATCGTCGTCGTCGTCGTCGTCGTCGTCGTGGTCGTCGTAAGTCAGCAAAGCAAGCGTCGACGACCGAAGGTTGACACCGACGAACAACGAAAGTCTGTTGTGCATCATAATTTTTCACTGTCTGGTTTAGAATGATGTGTTTTTCGTTTTCGTTCTGGTCGCTCGGTTGGGATTGCATCAAAACAAATCGTTTTGAGTTACACGTTACTCGATGTTTTTTTTATCTTGTTTTTGGTGGGCTGTTTTCTGCCGGCAAAGATTGGAACGACTGTGGCCAGCCGTCCATGCATTGATGGATGGTGGGAAAAGGGTTTAAATAATTATTGTTTGAAAGCGAGAGCTTCAATGGTGTTGAATTTCAAGTGAATCGGATTTGGGTGATTCCGTCCCGGGCCATCTTCAGTGCTTTGAAAGTGATCGCCGTCCGGTTTTGTGTTGGTGTTTCTTGCGTTAAATGAATTTTATAACTGGAATTTTGGGTTCTTAGCATGGAGCATTGTTTCTCGTTAGGATATAGTTGAAGTCATTCTAGCTGCGAAGTTTTTGTTTCTGCATTATAGTAGAACTAGATTCGATGAATCAGTGTTTACAAAAGCAGGTTGACCATCCATCGGGAATTTCGGGATAATCCAGGGAATTCTATGAAAATTGTCTAATTCCGGGAAAATTTGGTTGAAGCTCACAACCGGGGTTGTAAACGGTGATTGCTTTTCACTACGCATCACTTTGAGCAAGATTCTGTTTTCGCTTGTACAATTGTGTTGTGTCATCTCTTTTGAAATATACGAACAGTAGAACAACGTTCAATCAAAGCAGAAAAAAAGTCATTTGACATTTATGTGTCGCCTTTATATCGTTCTAATTATCCAATTTTGGGTAATAATGTCACCATTGTACCATTGCACAGTGGTCCAGAATGCGAATTTAGCTGGAAAGATACATGTTCAGGCTATGTTTGGTGTTTTGGAGCAAAATTGTCTTCTACAAAGTTGATCCTAATAATTAGGCCCTTCTTTTGGTGTGAATGAAAACTGGGGTGGTCCCTATTTGCAGAGAAATTAAAAATCTGACTTTTTATTTGAAGAAATTAAGGCATATATTTTTCGAAAAAGTTTTAAATGAGAAATTTTTAAGCGACTTTGATTAATTTTTTTTGTTTGCTTTTGAAATGACCGAATTAAAGTATTTTTTCTACGTAGCTTGGAGTGTCCCTAAAAAAATCAGTTATTTTGCTCTATCTTTTTTATTTTCAGCCAAGTTTTTTTTCCCATTGATTTTAAAACAATAATAGATACAACTTTTTATGGGCTGAAATCGTCACTATCGTTTGTCAAACAGAAGTAATTATGGCTTTTTGTAAAAAAAAGTAGGCCTTTTTCAAATGTTGATCTGTCTGGTTGGGACAAACAAAAAAAATTGTTTACATTGTTTAACAGGATTTTTCTTATTGAAAATTATATCTGAAAACTAATTTTAAATAGAGCAACTACATTTGAAAAGAGCATAATTTGAAAATTTTCATTGAATTTTTCTTCCAAAAGCGAAATTAAATAATTTTACGAATATAAAAGGCCATAGTAAAGAACATATTCGGAGTTGAGAGCACCGTCTCAGATTTCAAAGAAACTTTCTGAACAAGTATTGCATATTTAGTTTTTTTCCCAAATTGATCTAGACTGAATTTGAAAAGGACTAAACATTTTTACCATTTGTTTTTAAATGGGTGAATATTACAAAATTGATCAGTTTTTTTTAATAAAAATAAGAAAAAAATGTGCAAATTGAGTCCTACACTAAAAAAATCGATTTAAAAATGGTTTAGGTCGATTTATAAGAAACACCACTTTTGATTTGGATGCAATTTTGTCTCAAAATAGGTAATGATAGTTCCTACCAATTGTCCATACGTTGCAAGATAGACCCAAACTAATCCAGAGAAGGTCATAATCATCTAAAAACCCAATGAAACCACCTGGAACCTCAAAGCAAGATGCTTAAAAGCGACACAGAAGATTCGATGAGCTACTTACCCCTTGCTGTGTGTACGCTTCTTAACGTGTTTAAATGTACTTCGAGCGATTGGAACGAGAGTCCAAAAAGTATCGTGTTGTTGATTCATGCATAGTTAATTCATGTAATTTCGAAAGCCATGAATTTCAAAAGCCATAACATAGATAGTCTTCTAAAATTTCGGATGAGTAAAGCTCATCAAGCCAATGAAGTCGTCTAATTAATATTCGTAAACTTTTCTTCAAGGTTATAATCGTTCGACAATGCATTAAAGTTCGCGTTCCTGTAATCTCCCACTGTGTTTCTTAGCCACTTGTCCAGTAAATCCTATCCCTACCTCCTAGTGGTGCCGACTGGGGTACTTATAGGCAAAATCGAGTTGCCGACCCCGGTGGGACCTTGGTCAAATGCTGACAGGGGAACAAGCTTATCTCTTGGAAGGCTGCATCCTATCCGAGCGTTTTCCCTAGCAAAGTAAAATATCAAACTGATATCAAATAAGTAACAAGTTTTGTTACCTCAGATATAATTTTGAACTCACCTGTTATCGCATAACAAATTAAGTTATCAATATTGACAAATTTTGTCATCTGTTATCAATTTTTAGAGACGAGTTTTGACGAACTTTACTGAATTTCACCAGGATATGAAATCAAGCTTCTCACCACAAGTTCTACTTCAGTTATTAGTGTATGAATTTGATATCATGTTGATAACATAATTTGAAATTATATCAACATTTGCTCATATCACAAAATTTGTTATCAAAATGAACTCGATGATAATAAAACGAGTCGATATTGTGATATCCAACAAATATTAATTTGTTATCTCTTTTGTTATTTTGGATGTTTATTCAGCCTAAATGATTACATATTTAGTTATTAAACAGTGATAATCTGATATTAGAACTTGTTATCAATTTGGTATAAACCTTTCCTCGGGTAGTGAGTGCATAAATAAGTATTTATGAATATTTGATACATAATTGAGTAGTTTAAGCATATTATTTTAACGTGTATGCGTATTAAAAAAATTACGTGGCTAAAAGCCTACACACTTAGATTTTTTAACAGAAATATGTAAAGTTTTACCGAATCGTTCGGTAATCCGATTTAACAGATTTCGGTAAAATTTTACAGATATCTGTAAAAAAATTACCGGATTTTGGTAAAATTTTACCGAAATCCGTAAAATCGGATTACCGAACATTCAGCTGTTGAGAATTCGGTAAAATTTTACAGATTTCTGTAAAATAATCTGAGTGTGTATTTCGGTTCATTTTTTCATCATCACATGTCGCAAAATCAGATTGCTAAAAAGATCAAAGTGCATGCAGCAAGTGTAAAATGAGTGATTGAAAAGTATGGTAAGCAGTACACCCTGCAGGATCGGCCAAAAACTGAACGAATACCAATCCCAAATTGAACCAAAAAGTCGTCGATTATATTCAGCAAAACAAATCAGCTTGTACTCGTGATTTGGCCTTGTGATGGGACCAGAATAGAGATGATCCAGGAGATTTAGAAAAGACATGATTTGAAGACATACATGGAACAGAAAGTACCACAGTAATCTCCAAAGCAGCAGGGTCGTGCCAAAATGAGAAGCCGAAAGCTGCATAATCGTATTTTGGACAATCCTTTCCATCGTATTTTGTTGAGCGACGAAACGTACATGAAAGAGGATGCAAAAACATTGCCGGGGAACCTCAACTCTACACCCAATCAAGAGTGTCCCAATTGCAGATACGACTGTAGCGACGAAAAAATCGGTAAAAAGCTGCGCGTTTAGAAAGCATTTTGCACATGTGGATTACGATTTTCCATTTTCTACACAAAAGGAACAATAAATGCTGAAATTCACCGATACGATTGCTTGCAGAAGAGGTTGCTTTTATGAGATTCCTCCTCGCTTCTAGCCCTTTGCCCATTATGTCAGATCAACTCTATAGTGGTTTTCCTATAACAACGTTCTGTAGCCAACTACGACCTATCGAATGCTACTGGGCAATCGTCAAGCGGAACCTCAAAATGGCCCCACAACACGTCAGACTGCAAGAAAAACTGCCCAGCGATGGCACAAAAACACTATGCAGAACTTGATGGTCGGTAGAGAGACTATAGTACGATCAAATTACCGAAATCGGCAATCTGATCAATTAAGCTAAATTAACTAAGCTAAAATAAAATACCATGAAAATTTCCGAATTGTCTTTAGTTTTGTTTCATTTTTTGAATGTTTGTAACTTCTTTTTGATACACTCCTTATTGTCTATGTCAGGTGCGGGTCAAAACAGCATTTATTCTCCTTGTAAGGAGCAGCTGATCAGCTGATGCTTGTGCCAGCGTAAGACTCTAAACAGTGTTGAGCACGATGGACAACCGGCAAGACAGAGGGTTGGCAGAGGCCCTTCAAGTCAGGCGTTAAAACAGCAAGTAACGAAAGATAAACTTCAAGCTCCTTGTTCTGGTGTTGTCATTGAATTGGCGGCAATACGTTTTTCGTTAGAAACTGTTGTCTCTCTAACAGCGGATCAATAGTTTATTGTTACGGATATTCACAGTTCGACAGAGGTCAATCCAAGCAACACAAAACTAGCATAATTGGTTACAGTAAGTTGACTGTGACTTAATTGAGTTGCATTCAGGTAACTTCAACTGACTTGAAACAGCTGTTCTGCTAGGAAAGGTGCTTTATCTTCACGTTCTTTGATTATCATATTTGTGTGCGTCTCATCTCATCTATTTGATTCCAGGCAATGAGAAAGCGGGCTTGTTTGCAAAGGTGGGCACTTTAGAAGGTGATATTTTTGATCGAAAAATCGCCTTCAACGAATATTTCTTTATTTTCCGTCAGAAATCTCTGTCAGTTTAAATGGGGTATAGGAGATTTGAAGCGATGGCTACCCTCAACTAACTTATTTACGTTCACTGATCTGTCTGTTTTTCCATAGGTTCCTTAAACTCGCAAAAGCAACCCTTACCTTTTTGATCCTCGGACTTATGTCGATCTTGGTAAGGCTCTATGATGGAATTTGTCTGCCAAGCTAGTAGTGCAACATCATCTATAATTATACTGGAGTATTATCGGACCCTGAATTCTGTTCTGTTTGTAGCCACGACATACCATTAGATTGTGTTGATCAGCACCACCATCAATCTCCGTCATCACAAGCAACGCAGATGAACGACTTATCTGACAACCGCATCTGGGTCTACTATCAGAACGTGCGAGGAGTTCGAACTAAAATTGACGACCTGTTCCTTGCTTCTGCTGGTTGTGGGTTTGACGTAATTCTTCTGACAGAAACTGGGCTCGACGATAGTATCAATTCCGTTCAGCTTTTCGGTTCGGGTTTCAATGTCTTCCGCTGCGACCGTAATTCATTCAACAGCGATAAAACTAGTTTTGGTGGCGTGTTGATTGCTGTAGCGCAGGGTTATCCTAGTTCGCTTGTGAACGTCGAGCAAGGCAGTAAGTTGGAACAAGTTTGTGTTTCCACGAAAATAAAAGGTATTAAGCTCAATCTGGCCGTTGTATACGTTCCACCAGACCGAAGCAGAGACGACAGCATCATGGAAGCTCATATCGCATCCGTAAAAGAGCTGTGTGAAACAACCGACAGAGTTTTGGTATGTGGTGATTACAATCAACCCCGACTACAATGGTTATCCGTAGATAGCTCGATCTGCCTTGCTGACACATCATCGCTGAATGCTGCTAGTACGGTTCTTCTGGATGGGATGGATTTCCTTAATCTAAGCCAACGCAATTTAGTTCAGAACGAACTTGGTCGAACGCTAGATTTAGTGTTCTATAATGATGAAGACGATGTGGAAATCGATGAGTCTGCTGTGGCACTGTTGCCGATCGACACGCACCATCCTCCACTTGTTCTGTCATTACCTGCCCTGCTGCAATTACCGATTCTTCCTAACCACACTGTGGATGATAAAGTTAGAGGTCTCGATTACCGGAAAATTGATTACGCTTTGCTTATACAGTTTCTTTATAATCTGGATTGGAACAACATTCTTGAAAGCACGGACGTTGATGAAATGTCAGAACGATTTTGTGGTGTTATAAAACATTGGCTGGCTTCGAATGTACCTCTCAAAAGACGTCAAATTTTCCCTTCATGGAGTACTCCGCTGCTTCGCAAGCTTAAACGAGAACGGAATTCGGCTCAGCGAAAACTGAGACGATGCAAAACAGCTGATACTAAGCGGAAGTTCAAGCATGCAAGCACTGCCTTTTGTAGGCTCAACACTTCGTTGTACAAGACACATGTTTTAAAAGTGCAATGGAATTTGCGACGAAATCCTCGAAGCTTTTGGAGTTTTGTCAACAGCAAAGGAAAAACTCCAGCATTCCGTCCAACATACGGCTGAGCGATAGAGAGGCTACCTGCGTCTCGAAGCTACTGAGCTTTTTGCGCAGCACTTTGCTTCGGTGTTCGAACAAAGAGTAGCAGGTGATAATGAAGCTGAGTCTGCTGCCTGTGATGTACCAATGGATTTTTGAATTTGACCACGTTCGTGGTAACTGAAGAAATGATTATTGCTGCGTCAAGAAAATTAAAAAGTTCTGTTTCGCCTGGTCCGGATGGTATTCCTGCTGTGGTTTTTGTCGTTGTGCAGCTGTCTTGGCTAAGCCCCTGCAGTCATATTTACTCAATCTTTCCAGCAAGGTAAATTTCCGGTCTTATGGAAGCAATCACTCATGTTTCCGGTGTTTAAAGTCGGTGATCGTCGAGATGTAAAAAATTATCGTGGCATAACTAGTCTCTCAGCAGCGTCCAAATTGTTCGAAATTATATTAAGCCAAGCCGTCTTCACTAGTTCGAGAAGCTACATATCGACTGATCAACATGGATTCATTCCTGGAAGGTCGGTGGCGACCAACTTACTGGACTTTTCTAGTACGTGCATATCGGCGATGGAGCAAAATACACAAGTCGATGTCATTTACACCGATCTAAAAGCTGCCTTCGACAAGATCGACCATAACATTCTTCTGTGTAAGCTTTCTAGACTGGGTGCATCAGCATCACTTAAGGCTTGGCTGCATTCGTACCTGACTGACAGAACTCTTCGGGTGCAAATTGATTCCTGTGTATCAAAGCCATTCACCAGTACGTCTGGCGTGCCTCAGGGAAGTAACTTGGGCCCGTTACTTTTACGCTCTTCTTCAATGATGTTGCGGATTTATTGGGAGCTAGGTGCAAACTTGTATATGCAGATGACATGAAACTCTACTTTGTTGTTCGTACGGTAGATGATTGCCATTGCCTTCAAAGTTTACTGAACCTGTTCGTGGAATGGTGTGGTCGGAATAAATTGATCGTTAGTATCCCTAAGTGTGTTGTGATGACGTTCCATCGTGTAAAGAACCCAATACATTTCGACTACTGTATTGATGGCATTCCGCTTCGTAGAGTTGATAAAGTAAATGACCTGGGTGTTCTTTTGGATGCGAAGCTGGATTTCCGTCTACACTATCAAGCCATAATTTCCAAAGCTAATCGTCAACTTGGATTCATTTCCAAGATCGCACGGGATTTCAACGACCCCTACTGCTTAAAGGCGCTGTATTGTTCACTAGTCCGCCCTATACTAGAAAACGCATCTGTTGTCTGGTGTCCGTATGAAGTTACCTGGATTCTACGTCTTGAACGGGTACAGAAGAGATTTGTAAGGCTGGCTTTGCGAAACCTTCCATGGCGTGATCCTGTCAATTTACCGCCGTATCCAAGCAGATGTTTGTTATTGGGGTTAGATACTCTGGAGCAAAGAAGAAAAATTCAGCAGGCAACATTCGTCGTTAAGCTTTTAAACGGTGAAGTGGATTGTCCGGAATTGCTATCACAGCTGGTCTTTCGTGTCCCTCAACGAATGTTACGGAATTCTTCCTTGTTGCAACCAAAATATCACCGAACTGCATATGGCTACTACGAACCACTGACGGCCATTATTAGGACTTTTTCGGCAGTTGAATCTGCCTTTGAATTCGGCGAATCATCCAACAAGTTTCGAAACAGGATACAAAGAATGTTGTAGTGTTAAAATTTATGTATTGAGTATTGAGTAGAGACGTTGTGTTTTTTGTTCAATTTTATTTTTTTATTTAATTAAGTTTTAACTATATTCATGTAGACACAAAAGTCGGATGAATTAAAATAAATAATAATAATAATAATAATAATAATAATCATTAGCCAATTCGAAGTCATCTAGGTGCTCCATTATAATAGGCTGCCAAAGAAACCCGCGGGTTGGTCCACGGTCAACAGCTCCTACGAATATCTCATCGATTACGATGTGGAATAGTAGTGGTGCAGTAGTGGCCTAACTACCACGCGAATGAGATCGGACAAGACCCCATTGTGCAACACTCTTCACGAAACTGAGCTTCGATGAGGCCGACGATTTTCTCAGGGATCCCCGTGCGTCTTAAAGCGCTCCACGATCTTCCAATACGGAATCCAGTCAGCTGCCACCGAAGAGTCGCATCGATCTTCTCCTGAATACGCTTTCGGATCACTGTGGATGATTCAAAAAAGGAAAAATCCCAAACGAAAGTTTGGCTGTTTCATGTGCCAAAAAGATCAAGTTAAGTTCTCATGTTGCGAGTTTATAAATAAGAATGACCTTCTCATGATTAAAAGAAAGAAAAACCTGCCATAATTGTTCATTGCTTCAAGTGCCATAAATGTGTTTGTTGTTGTTTTGTATTTGCGTTACGTTCAGCCTGATGCTGGTTCACGCCTGGGAGGCGCCCTGGACCCTACATATCGAATCCATCAACACATGGGCCGGGACCAGCGGCTTTACTTCCATTTTTTTCGTCTCAGAAAATCCCAATGGCGCTGACTGGAGTTGATACCAGAATTACTGGGGTGAAAGGCGACTACGCTTACCACTACACCACATCAATTCTCCCAAAAAATACTAAGTACCAACTGGAATATGAGAAGATTTTAAATTAGAAAGAACAGCCTATACACTCATAGGCAAAATAAAGCGCCCACATCATCTTTTTTTTATTTCTATCGTTTATTTGGTTCAAATTACAGTAAGCCCACTGTAGTTGATATATTATTTTTTATATTCTTTTCAATTTTCACTTATGGAATAATACAAAAAAGAGTTCGACTTTGTTGTTTCAATAATTTTGATGTTTCAATAAATCCGTGTTGAAAAAAAAACAGTGGCAAAAACAAGTGCCCACTTCATTTTGGCTCCCGGGAAAATAAATTTAAGAAAAAGAAAAGCATTTTGATAATTTATGAGTCCTCTTCTCGCCTTCAGGACCAGTTGCAGGCGATTCGGCTCTCCAATAAGGTCTTTTTTTACACGGTTTGTTTTCGGCGATAACTCCAGACGGAACAACTTATCGACATAATTCGAATCACATTTTACGTTTTGAGGAAAAAGTAATCGAGGGTTATTCCGAGAGTCGAAGTGACGTTTGTCACTAGGTGAAGTGAGAAAAGTCACTTGCAGTGACGTTACTTTTCTGGGTAAATCAAATGGAGGGTCACGTCACCGCAGGTGAGTTTTCTCACTTCACCAAGTGACAAACGTCACTTCGACTCTCGGAATAACCCTCTGTATTTTGACCATTGTGACCACCAATACGGAAACTGGCTGCTGATCTCGACGTTTCCATGGGAACCGTCCACACCATTCGCAGCAAGGACCTTGGATGTAAGGCTTACAAAAAAACGTACTACCACCGAAAAGAGATTGAATAGAGCTCTAGTTGATACTCTTAAGGCACGCTGGTCATGACTTCATTTTTTCGGACGAGAAGCAGCTTAACAATTCGCAAAATGATCGATTTTGGGCGACAACGAGGGCCAGCGTTCCTGCATCTCAAATCAACACTCCTCGGTTCAAAGTGCAGCGTCAGTAATGGTTTGGGAGGCAGTTGGCATGCGAAGGCAGCTTCCTTTGGTATTCAGCGAGAAAAACATAAAAATCAAAGTGGCATACTACAAAACTGAGATTTTGGAGAACGTTGTTGTCCCAATTCTCCGACTACTCTACGGAGATTACCACTATGTGTTCCAGCTAAATAGTGCGGAAGCCCAAACAGCGAATGTAGTTCAAGCCTGGTGTGGGACAATTTGACGGATTTCCATGATAAAATTATGTGGTCTGTCAGCTCCCCAGATTTAAATCCATTGGATTTTTTTGTTCGGCCACATATGATGTCAAAGCCGAAAGATTACAAAATCAACAAATTGTACCAGTTCATGGAAGTCATCCTCAAAATTTGAGGACGATATATCCATGAAGTCCGTACGCGCCGCTTCTAACACGTTCAAAAAACGATTGTGATATTCCATTTGATAGAAATTTCGCTGAACTCATCCACCAAAAATTAAAAAAAAATGCCCAAGGCGTCATACTTTGAGAAAAATTCTATCGTTATACCGACAATTAAATATTGGTCAAGATGACTACTGCATATAATGGATACAATAACCATGAAAATGGACGAATTCACCACGTTCATGGCAATCTTGACTATGACCATGGTCACAAGGACTATTCCGACATAATGGTAAATTTTAAATCAACTATTTTTAATGGTCGTTTTGACCATGATCATAGTCGGTTCAAAATCACTATACTGCAATAGTCATCCTAACCCCCAATAATGGTAAAATTGACTATCAAATTTGTCTCTGTGTAGGGAGGTTTATCGTTTGTAGCCAAGACTTTGCTTAGTCTACCCTTTTGCGACTTTATTTGGTTCGTGGTCCTCTTTCTTTTACCATCGACAGAATTATCCAAACCGGTTTGAAAGTGTTATTATAAAGCGCCAAACTTCTCAGGTGAGTGTACCTATTGTCGGCAGTCCCTTTTTACTGGGCTATCGTTCCATTTGAACTGCCAGTGGAAAAAAATCTATTATTGGCAACAAAAACAGCCGAATTTTCGACCGCATGTAATTTAGTTGAAGAAAAATGTGGCTCAACAGAATAGTTCATTTTTTGAAAAGTTATCAAATGAAAGTTCATGCTAGCATATGAATATATTCAGTAAAATGCTTTGATGGGAAAATATATAAAATAAGAGTTTTAAAAATCGATTGCCAAGAATAGTAAACATTGTCGAAGCCATAGTGCGTCAAAAAAAATGGATTGCCCTCTATAAAATAAAATCAATTCAGTCAATCTAAAAAACACATTTTCGCAACCTCCTGTCAAACTCAAGCTCAACAATTTCTTGTCTGATTCCCTATCCAATATAAACCCAATTGGCTTTGATTAGTCCCCGCCCTTCGGTGGAGGAGGTGCGCCATTTGAGCTTAATTCGATTAGATACCGACGAAAGTATCATCATCATCATCATCCCATCGAAGGTTGGTGTGCGTGCTTGTTGGCGCCTAGCTTAATCAACGGGTCCTAGGTGGCGCCCTCGCGCGGAGACAACGAGCAAGACCGGAAAACCGGAGATAATTGAAATTGACGCTCAATTTGTGCCGCAGGTAATGCAATCAATTTTCTCGAATGTGCAAATTTTATTTAAATGATTGCGACTTCCGACCATGGGAAAGCAGGAGATTCGGCGAACGTATCATCATCATATTTATAATCATGATTGGTGACCGATGATGTCACGATTCAATGGATGCAAATTTCTTCTTGTCTTTTTTCCTGCAAACGCCCCTCGGAAGCGACATAGGTCTATGCAGATTGTGGTTGAAATTAGCATATAGCTCGCAGTGATAACTATGGATATGGAGACAGTCGGCAGCAAAAATGACGCAGAGTTCAATTTAACCTGTTAGATCGTCGCCTCTATGCTATGAGGGAAGAGCTACCACGCGTGAGATTCCATTTGCGGTGGCAATGTAAAATGCATTTTTCTAACGCCTTCACATGTTTCGATTGCCGAGTGGAGTGTTCCACCTAGTGGATTGGATTGGCCGCGGATTTGAAAACGATCTGTAAAGGTCGGCATCTACTGAATGATCTGTAGGCGTGTGGAACAATGATTGTTCCGCTCTTCACAAGAAAGATAACAATGTGCGGTTGAACTTCATTGTGAGCGTTTCCACGCGAAATGACCTGAAAATGTGGAAAATTATTTTCGATATTTTTTTTATTTGAATAAAACTTTGCATACGCGTTTGGTTTAGGAGACTGAGCATTTTCCGCGCTAACATAGATTGTTGTGACTCAAGAGTCAGTTTTAAAAAGGGCGTAAGCATTTTGAATAGCACTTCAATCGATAATTTGTAGCTCGAAAACCTTTGGTTGTTCAAAAAATTGTCTAAGAACAAGTTGTGAACTCTATGTGTGAAGGTTGTGAAAAAATATACACTGAGAAATAGAAAAAAATCGACAATTAACATGAAAATTTCAATATCTCAGAAAACGATTTTTGATTTTTTTATTTTTTGATTCGTGAGGACTTCAAGTTATTACGCAAGTTGTGCAGGGAAAAGATTTTTCTAGAACATCGACTTTCGGTGCATTTCTCAAAATTTTAATAATTGCGGGAATAAACGTATTCTGATTATATAATCTGATTCTTAAAGTATTTAAAAAAAATTAAGCTCTGCATGATGACCTTCGTAAGAGCATCCGTTCCCGAGATATTTGGGATTTAATGTTATCATACTCGAATAATTTTCGAAAATACGACCTTCTCATAAGGTTTTCTAGGTTCTCCAACAACAAGAGTT
>JASCZW010003960.1:0-50573 GCA_034211315.2 Aedes japonicus
TCAATTTCATTTTCAATTTTTTTAATTTCTTTTTTCAATTTTTTTAATTTCATTTTCAATTTCTTCATTAATTTTTTTTCATTTCATTTTCAATTTCTTTTCAATTTCTTTCTCAATTTCTTTTCCATTTCTTTTTCAATTCATTTTCTATTTCATTTGTTTCAATTTCCAATTTTATTTGCAATTTATATTACTATCTTTTCAATTTGTTTTTGAATTTCATTTTCAATATTTTTCAAAATTTCTTTTCAATTTTGTTTCAAATTTCTTTTCAGATTCTCTTCGATTTCTTTTCAATTGCTTTCTCAATTGCTCTTCGATTTTATTTCAATTTCTTCCATTTTAATTTGTTTTCATTTTCTATTCCAATAAAGTTGTAATATCAGTTTAATTTCATATTTCATTTCAATTTCATTTCAATTTATTTAATTTCATTTCAATTTCATTTCAATTTCATTTCAATTTCATTTCAATTTCATTTCAATTTCATTTCAATTTCATTTCAATTTCATTTCAATTTCATTTCAATTTCATTTCAATTTCATTTCAATTTCATTTCAATTTCATTTCAATTTCATTTCAATTTCATTTCAATTTCATTTCAATTTCATTTCAATTTCATTTCAATTTCATTTCAATTTCATTTCAATTTCATTTCAATTTCATTTCAATTTCATTTCAATTTCATTTCAATTTCATTTCAATTTCATTTCAATTTCATTTCAATTTCATTTCAATTTCATTTCAATTTCATTTCAATTTCATTTCAATTTCATTTCAATTTCATTTCAATTTCATTTCAATTTCATTTTCAACTTTCACTTTCAATTTCATTTCAATTTCATTTCAATTTCATTTCAATTTCATTTCAATTTCATTTCAATTTCATTTCAATTTCATTTCAATTTCATTTCAATTTCATTTCAACTTTCATTTCAATTTCATTTCAATTTCATTTCAATTTCATTTCAATTTCATTTCAATTTTCATTTCAATTTCATTTCAATTTCATTTCAATTTCATTTCAATTTCATTTCAATTTCATTTCAATTCATTTCAATTTCAATTTCATTCTCAATTTCATTTCAATTTCATTTCAATTTCATTTCAATTTCATTTCAATTTCATTTCAATTTCATTTCAATTTCATTTCACTTTCATTTCAATTTCTATTTCAATTTCATTTCAATTTCATTTCAATTTCATTTCAATTTCATTTCAATTTCATTTATTTCAATTTCATTTCAATTTCATTTCAATTTCATTTCAATTTCATTTCAATTTCATTTCATTTCATTTCAATTTATTTCAATTTCATTTCAATTTCATTTCAATTTCATTTCAATTTCATTTCAATTTCATTTCAATTTCATTTCAATTTCATTTCAATTTCATTTCAATTTCATTTCAATTTCATTTCAATTTCATTTCAATTTCATTTCAATTTCATTTCAATTTCATTTCAATTTCATTTCAATTTCATTTCAATTTCATTTCAATTTCATTTCAATTTCATTTCAATTTCATTTCAATTTCATTTCAATTTCATTTCAATTTCATTTCAATTTCATTTCAATTTCATTTCAATTTCATTTCAATTTCATTTCAATTTCATTTCAATTTCATTTCAATTTCATTTCAATTTCATTTAATTTCATTTCAATTTCATTTCAATTTCATTTCAATTTCATTTCAATTTCATTTCAATTTCATTTCAATTTCATTTCAATTTCATTTCAATTTCATTTCAATTTCATTTCAATTTCATTTCAATTTCTATTTCAATTTCATTTCAATTTCATTTCAATTTCATTTCAATTTCATTTCAATTTCATTTCAATTTCATTTTCAATTTCATTTCAATTTCATTTCAATTTCATTTCAATTTCATTTCAATTTCATTTCAATTTCATTTCAATTTCATTTCAATTTCATTTCAATTTCATTTCAATTTCATTTCAATTTCATTTCAATTTCATTTCAATTTCATTTCAATTTCATTTCAATTTCATTTCAATTTCATTTCAATTTCATTTCAATTTCATTTCAATTTCATTTCAATTTCATTTCAATTTCATTTCAATTTCATTTCAATTTCATTTCAATTTCATTTCAATTAATTTTCGATTTCTTTTCGAGACTCTTATAAAACTTGAGGTCCTTATCAAAAAAATATTGAATCCTAGATGGTTTGAGCTGTTTAGTGGAATACCTGTAACTAGAAATTAGAAGACCCAAATGATGAATACCCAAACGACATCAAACCCGACGAAGCGGAGCACCCGCTGCTACACAATAAGTAGGTTAGGTATGGATGAAAAAAAAAAGTGAGGTAGATATTAAGTACACTTGTTTTTGAATCAGGATAGATATAAACAAAATAATAATAAGATAGGTATAAACAACATAATGATAGGTAAACGCTTTGTATTAAGAAAATAGTATATATACGGCAGGTGGCGAAGGTTTTCTTTAAGTCGAGTTATTAGTACGAGACACTGAAGAAGTCTGCACATTGTAGACGAAATACGCGTATCTGTCGAATATAAGCAAAGGTAGTTGGAATTAAATGGAAGATACTAATTCTTCTTCTAATTTCTAAAAAAATATTACATTTCAATATTTTGTCAATTTTATTTTGATTTCTTTTCAATTTCTCTAAATTTTTTTACATTCACGTTCCTATTTCTGTTGAATTTCTGTTGAAATCCTTCTTAATATCTCTTTGATAATTTTTGTTATATTTCTAGTCGATTTCTGTTCAATTTCTCTTCAATTTCTTTTCAGTTTTTGTTCATCTTTTCTTTTGAAATGTCTTCAAGTTCATTTGAATTTTCTTTTTCAATTCAGTTTTTTTCAATTTTTTATAAATTTCTTTTAGATTTCTTTTTAGTTCCTGTTCAATTTCTTTTTTATTTTTTCACTATTTTTTTCAATTTTGTTGTCATCGCAATGTCAATTTCTTAAATTTTCAATTAGCTTCCGATGTTTTCCTTTTCTTTTCTTTTTCTTTTCAATTTCTTTTCTATTTCATTACTATTAATTTTCAATTTCTTTTCGAGACTCTTATAAAATTTGCAGTCCTTAAAAATAAATTATGTATTTCAATTTCTTATCAACCAATATTTAATAACTTTTCGTTTTCTTTTAATTATTTAATTCATTATTTTCAATTATTAAACTAATGATTTTCAATTAAGTTTCAATTTCTGTTCAATTTTTTCTTGATATTCCTTTCAATATCGCTTTCATGTTTTTTTTTCATTTCTAGTCAATTTTTTGTCATATTCTTGTCGAACTCTTGTCGAATTCTTGTTAAATTCTTGTTAAATTCTTGTCTAATTCTTGTTAATTTCTTCTCAAATTCTTGTCAAATGCTTGCCAAAGTCTGGTCAAATTTTTGTCAAATTCTTTTCAAATTGTTCAGGAAAGCATGAACACATCGCCGGAGCCCCTCTCTCACATCGCCAATTCTTACAAATTCTTGTCAAATTCTTGTCAAATTCTTGTCAAATTCTTGTCAAATTCTTGTCAAATTCTTGTCAAATTCTTGTCAAATTCTTGTCAAATTCTTGTCAAATTCTTGTCAAATTCTTGTCAAATTCTTGTCAAATTCTTGTCAAATTCTTGTCAAATTCTTGTCAAATTCTTGTCAAATTCTTGTCAAATTCTTGTCAAATTTCTTGTCAAATTCTTTTCAAATTTCTTGTCAAATTTCTTGTCAAATCTTATCAAATTCTTGTCAAATTCTTTGTCAATTTCTTGTCAAATTCTGTCAATTTCTTGTCAAATTCTTGTCAAATTCTTGTCAAATTCTTGTCAAATTCATGTCAGTTTCTTGTCAATTTCTTTTCAATTTCTTTTCAATTTCTTTTCAATTTCTTTTCAATTTCTTTTCAATTTCTTTTCAATTTCTTTTCAATTTCTTTTCAATTTCTTTTCAATTTCTTTTCAATTTCTTTTCAATTTCTTTTCAATTTCTTTTCAATTTCTTTTCAATTTCTTTTCAATTTCTTTTCAATTTCTTTGCAATTTCTTTTCAATTTCTTTTCAATATCATTTCAATTTCTTTTCGATTTCTTTTCAGTTTATTTTCATATGTTTTTTTGCATTTTAATATAATTCCTTTTCAATTTCATTCGAATGTCTCTTTTCTTTTCCAATTTTTGGAGCAAATTTTTTTGCTCTTTTTTTTTTAATTTCTTTCAATTGCTCTTCAATTTATTTTCAATTGAGTTTCAATTTCTTTTTAGTTTCTGTTCATTTTCTCTTCGTTTTCTTTTCATAATTTTTAAATTTATTTTAAATATTTTTACAATTTCTTTTGAATTTCGTTTCGATTTATATTCAGTTTTTTTTGCAAATTCCATTCAATTTTTTCCAATTTCTTATCAAGTCCTTTTCAATTCTTTTTCAATTTCTTTCCAATCTCTTTTCAATTTCTTTTCAGTTTCTGTTCATTTTCTTTTCATTTCTTCTCGTGTCTTTTCAATTTCGTTTCAATTTCTATATTAATTCTGATATTAATTTTTTTCAGATTCTTTTCGATTGCTTTTCAATTTCATTTCAATTGCTCTTCCACTTCGTTTTTATTTTTTTCAGTTTCTTTTCAAATTCTTTCCATTTTTTTTCATATTCTATTCCAATAAATTTGCAATTTCTGTTCAATTTCTTTTCAAATTTATTTCAATGTCTTTGCAAATTCATTCCAATGTGTTTTCAATTTCTTTTTAATTTTTTTTCAATTTCTTTTTCAAAATCTTTTCAGTTTTGATTCAATTTCTTTCCAATTTTTTTTCAATTTCTATCCAGTTTTTTTTCAATTTCTTTCCAGATTATATTCCTATATATTTGCCATTTCTATTCAAATTTTTTTTTTCAATTTTGATTTTCTTTTTAGAAGAAATTTTTCCCTTTTTCCTTTTCAATTTCTTTTCAATTATTATTCAATTACTTTTCAACTTTGTTTAAATTTTGTTTCAATGTCATTTCAATATTGTTCCAATTTCTTTTCAATTTATGTTTAGTTTCTGTTCAATTTCTTTTCCATTTCTTTTCATTTTTTTTCAATTTCGTTCCAGTTTCATTAATTCTTTCAATTTCGTTTTCAATTTATTTTCAGATTCTCTTCGACTTCTTTTCAATTGCTTTTCAATTGCTCTTCCATTGCTCCTCAATTTCTTTTCAATTTATTTCCAAGCTCTTTTCAATTTGTTTTTATTTTCTATTCCAATAAAGTTGCAATTTCTCTTCAATTTTGTTTTAATTGCTTTTCAATTTCATTCCAATGTCTTTTCAATTTCTTTCTAATTAATTTCCAATATCTTTTTGAGACGCTTATAAAATTTGAAGGCCTTGTTAAAAAAAGCATTTCAATTTCATTTTATTTTCTTTTCCATTTCTCTCAATTTCTTTTCAATGACGTTTCAATTTCTGTTCAATTTCTTTTGATAATATTTTCAATATCTCGTTTATATTTTAATTGTTATGTTATATATTCTCCGTGCGAGAAGTAACGAGTATGATGTAGAAGGAGATGTACGCTCATCACCATGGGGCACCAAGAGTGAACATTAATGTTTTTTGCTAGAATGATAGATATGAAGAGAACGTACTGAAAGTTCCGTCAATGCACGGCAGGTAGGAAATCAAACAGATGTTTTTGAAAATTAAGCTTAGAGGCATGTATCCAGTGGTACTCGAACCATGGGATGTAAGGCAAAGGTTGACGTCCATGGTTCAAGTACCACTGGATACATGCCCTTTCGCTCAATTTTCAAAAACATCTGTTTGTTTCCTACCTGCCGTGCACTGACGAAACTTTCAATACGTTCTCTTCATATCTATCATTCTGGCAAAACATTAATGTGCACTCTTGGTGCCTCATGGTGATGAGCGAACATCTCCTTCTACATCATCTCGTTAATGTTTTTATTTTCTGGTCATTTTTTTTCAGTTTTTGTTCATATTCTCTTCCATATCTTTTCATATGTGTTCAGTTTATTTTTCAATTTCATATCATTTTTTTTTTCAATTTCTGTTAAGTTTCTTTTCAATTTGTTTTCAATTTTGATTCAATTTCTTTTCAGTTTCTGTTCAATTTCTATTACATTGTTTCTCATTTTTTTCAATTTTGTTACAACTGCATGTCTAATTCTTTTCAATTTCTTTTCAATTTCTCTTCAATTTTTTTGTGAATTGCTCTTCAATTTTTTGTCCATCTATTTCTTATTTGCTTTCAATATTTTTTCAATTTGTTTTCGATTTGTTTCAATTTGGTTTCTTTTTCTTTTCTATTTTTTTCTATTTATTTCATATTTATTTTCAATTTATTTACGAGACTCTTATAAAATTTGAAGTCCTTATAAAAAAAATCATTTTAGTTTCTTATCAATTTCATTTTAATTTCTTTTCAATTTCTTCCCAATTTCTATTCAATAACGTTTCAATTTCTGCGCAATTTCCTTTGAAATTTTTTTCAACAGCTCTTCAATTATTTTCATTGTTTATAGTTCATTTCTTGCCATATGCTTGTCAAATTCTTGTTGAATTCTTGTCAAATTCTTGTCAAATTCTTGTCAAATTTTTGTCAAATTTCTTAACTTAATTTCTTGATTTCTTGATTTCTTGATTTCTTGATTTCTTGATTTCTTGTTTTGTTGATTTCTTGATTTCTTGATTTCTTGATTTCTTGATTTCTTGATTTCTTGATTTGTTGATTTCTTTATTTCTGTTTTTTTTTGTTTCTCACGATTTCTTGATTTCTTGATATCCAGATATATTAATCCTGATTCAAGACCAGGAATTTATCAAAGCAATGCAGTTCTTACCATTTCGCAATTTGTTTACTGAACTAGTTTGCCGGCCTTCAGTTGAAGAAATTCCTCTACTAAAGCTTGCCTGTACCAGTAAAGGGTAGACCGCAATCTCTAAAAGTGCCCCAATTCCACGTGGGCGTCAACAATCCTGCTGCAGTGCAACTTCTGATTGCACACTCGCTTCCAGATTGTCGCAACGATCGACATGCGGCCGGTTGCTTGATCAACTCGAGCAGCCAAACCCATTAGCCTCACGCGCGCTAATCACGCGTTTATCCTATTTCAAGAACTTGCAAGCTGGATCACGTTTGATCATGGGCACGTTCGTTCCTGCTTCGCTTCGAAAATAAGTGGAAACGCTGAAAGAGGATCAACCTTGTTCTTCTGTTCCTCGAGCCGGATCCAGTCTTTCATCCTTTCAAACTAAATGACTTAATCCCCTACCAATGAATCACCGGGTTTTAGGTCCGAGGGGCAATCTGTTTGGGGGAGCGGTTACCGAAATTCAAACGTGAATCGCTACCTGAGAATTCGATTGATCGGTTCAAAGTCCTCGCAGATAAATAATTATTCTCCGGTTGATCGGAAAACGAAGTATACGAAGAAGAAGAAGAATAGCTCATTCCGTGCCGTGTCCGGAGTTCTCTTCGTGAAAATTGATAAAAATGCAAACGAAGCTCCGAACGCAACTCACGCACCCGGTTCCGGAGGAGGGACGCATCAAGGGATAAAGCTTCGGCCCGGTCAAATCGAACCAAGCAGCAGCGCGAACGGAATGATACAAAAAAGCCATTTAACCATTAAAAAGTCATGTCAATAAATAAAGCGAGACTTATCTCCGGTTCTTTCTCAGGCAGAGCTTTCTTAAGTAGTTGATAATAAATTTGCCCGGCATCTCAGTTGGTTGTTTTCATATTTGTTTGTATGCGCGAATTTATGTTTGGGCCGAATATTTATGCTCGGTTCGTTTGTTTTCGTTCAAGGATTTGCTCGCCACCCGTGGAGAGCTTTTGGCCGTGAGTCCGCCCTAGAGAGTTCGATCCTGGGGGCATTTTGATGCAGTTCTCACACCGCCAGGAGATTGAAGCAATCTTCTAGAATGCCGGATTTGAGCTCGCCAGCATGTTCGGGTGACGGTATTTGCAAAATATTTGCGATATGGAACAGTACTGCGGTGCAATGTCATGCCATGTCGTGCCGCCGCCGCCGCCACAGCCGACGGTCGGTTGGATTAGTCGATTAAAAGTTCCCTTGCGAAAATTGCACTCGTTTCGGTGCTCTCCAACGCATATATTAATGCATTTCAAAACACCACGTCGTCGTCGCTAAGGAGCGCTATCGGAGCGTAAATGATGCAGTTATTTTTTGTCCCTCGTTGGCCGTGCTTCGGTTGTACACTGTTAATTTTAGGCTGTTAAGTTAGCTATTAGTTAAAACTTAAAAATTTCAAAATTATTATGTCACTTTTCTCGGAAGGGTTGAGGACTCAGTCCCATTACATTTCTACACATTGCATCAATTTTGAATCCCCTTGATCAACTTCAACTAATCGTGCACTGGAACCAAACTGGATCGGTTGCATTCACGAGGTTGTAACTGGGGCTGGCTGGTAGGCTGGGACACATACGGCCCAGTCACCGGCAGAGTGGAAGTGTACACTTATCTTTTCGCGTTTTTTGATTGTTATGTAAATTATCTTTCGCGCGCTGCATACACTGACTGGACCACGGAGCGCTGGGAAACGAAAGGATGGTGGCTAAGTGAAGTTTTCCTGTCCACAAACAATCGCAGACTTGGCTGCCAGAGTGTCCGTGCCGGGGACCTGTGCACCGTTTCGTTCCGTTCAAGCGAAAGTGTGGAAGAGGAATTTTTGCTTCTGCAATAATTAAATTATTTGCATATTTCGACTTGCCACAGTTTCCGTCGACCGGTGCGCTGGCTCGTTGTCTGGGAACCCGTTCAATTCGGCAGGTTACCTATTTCAACCGATTTAGTCATCAAATTGTCCAGGATGCTTAGGATAGTTTGTATTTGTTTTAAAGCTGTTGCGTAATCGCTGAGAGTTGCAGAGACAACCATTTTTTTATAAAGTTGTTGATTGCCTTCTGGAAGCAATTAAGCTTCGGTTGGTGTGTGGGTGTGCAAGATTGAGTCGGTAAATGCACATGTTGCACCGCTGAGTATGGCACACACGATTTCCTACCGAGGGGGTTGTAAAATGAAGTTGCAACCAATCCTTTTGATGAATGGCTTCGTCGTGCAGTAGATCATGCCAACAAACTATCACTATGTCTGCTAAATTGAATTGTTGACGGTAATGTGTTTATTGTTTTAACTTGCATCATCGCTGTTCTGCGAGCTTAGGGAGAGAGGAACCGCAGGTGATGTACCATTAGCGGATGGATCGAGGGCACTTCAAGACAGTTGGAATTTATTCATATTTAGAAGGAGATGTTCGCTCATCACCATGAGGCACCAAGAGTGAACAACAATGTTTTTGGCTAGAATGAAAGATGTGAAGAGAAAGTGTTGAAAGGTCCGTCAGAGTGCGGCAGGTAGGAAAATTAACAGATGTTTTTGAAAATTGAGCGAAAGGGCATGTATCCAATGGTACTCGAACCATGGACGTCAATCTTTGCCTAACATCCCACTGCGGGGTAGGTTGTAGCGACGGAACAAGTCCGCCACTTCAACAGGCAAAAATTGACGCATGGAAAGACGCTCATGTACCACTGTGGCTTGTATAGTTTATTCTTAGCGATCTATTGTGTGCACTCTGTTTGCACTTCATTCTAGCCAAAAACATTGTTGTTCACTCTTGGTGCCTCATGGTGATGAGCGAACATCTCCTTCTAAATCATAATCGTTACTCCTCGCACTGAGAATACATAACATAACAATTTAATGTATTTATTCATAGCCTATGTAGGTAGAGCTTGATGACGTGGTTGAAAACTGCATGCGGTCTTTTTCGTGACATTGTCGTAGACAAGTTTCTGATTCCTGGGATTGAAGACTTACCTAGAATGATTTTTGAAATTATCAGCAACATTACTCGTTTAAAAAGTCTAAATAAACGAATTTCTTATAACAATTATGTGAAAAATAATTGTGGATGGGTTTGTGTGTTTGACGATTAATTAAACAATCCTTTGATCTTAGCAGCACGGTTTGTTAATGCTTTATCTTTAACCTTTTGTGACGAATAAAGTGTTTCAGGTCCTTAAAATGGACCAATGACAGGTGTATATTTACATACGAACTAGGATTTTGTGATCTTAGATTGATATTCACAAGATCGATCCTTTTGATGTCTATTTTCGATTTTTGAAATTGATTCGATAACCCAAAGAAACATTGGAACGATCATCTCTTGTTATGATCATTTCTATCTCAGGAAAATGAACTATAATTAAAACGTATATTTTATATGCATAACTGATGAACTTGAACCAAAGAGTAGAAAATGGGAGGAAAAATTGTAAATTTTTCAAAAATGTGCGTTTAATTCTGTCGAATTGTTATTGCTCAGCCGAATGATTTGATTTTTGTTCATTACTACCCAAGTAACATTGCCAAAACCATTTAGCTTTATTATGTTTTATTATAATTTTATGAACGCCACTGGAAATCAATTTAGTTTTATTATGGTTCCAAGCCATGCCAATAGGTTTTATATTTAAGTTCGGTTTATGAGAAACCAACACAGCTTCTTTACAACGATCTTGGAACCTTGTCTTTTAAAATTCCCTGATTGTTCATCAATTTTTAGGAAATTCATGACTATTTATCGAATATATTTGTTTCAATTTTGTTTCTTTTATTTTAAGCTTGCATAATTTTCGAGGCGTATTAATTTTCAGCTTTTATCGTTCCAATATTCGACATAAAATTAAATGCGCATATAATTTAGAGCATGATACGCTATACAAAAAAAAATTTTTTTTTGATATTTTGTTATCAAACAAAATTTTCCGCACCACAAGAGCTATTTTCTAAAATATGTTTTACTGTTAACTGAATCGGAAGAGCAGAGAATAGGACAAAGCAGGACAACAAAAACCAACCATGATATCACAGTGAAGTTTGATAGCGGTGGACATTTGGCCCTATGCTGGTTTTGATGGCAGCCAATAGGTTTTATGAAGGTTTTCAGGTGGTAATAACAGCTTTCACAAGAACATTTTCAAAATCTTTATGGTCTTATAAAGGTTTTATTCAATTGTTTGCACAACCGCCTATATAGTGTACCACTTTGTACAATGTCTGGCTTTGAAGAAGCATAGCTGATAGACAAAACAGTTCTAAAAGTATTTTAATTAACTAAGTCGGGAAGAGTGCTATACGGCTGGAATAAAACTAAAATTGTTACCTGGGTTGAAATATGTGAATAATACTATAACAGAATTTAAAGTTTGATTATTGTATGGTTGAGTAATAGCGATTGGTGACGAGCATTGCTCCCACACCCTTTACTGGTTCAACCAGATGATTGAAAATCAGCAGTATAATAAACAGTCATAAAAAAAGATGAGAACCTCTGGGACCCTAGGGCTGATCACTAGTAAATTTGATTGCTTTTCTATTGTTGTTCTCAAATCACATTGAAATAGTCTAAAACGTCCCAAAAGAGTAAAAATAGCAAACACCGAAAGCTGTGTCAATTGGATTCGTTTTGTTGATTCTGAAAACACACGAGCTCGATTACCAACCAGGTTACCGAAATAATTGAAATCTGGTAAATTAGGTCAACAGAAATCGTGAGTTTCCAAAAAACAAAGAAAATTGATCCAATTGACAAAGCTTCTTAGTTTATCATTTTTACACATTTATAAGCAGAGGCGTAGCGTGGTTGGGTGAGGGAGGCGGTCCACCTCGGTTGTTATCCAGACAGTTGAGGATGTGAATCCGTATGGATGTATTTAACTTAATTAACTGTGGTTAATATTGTTACCAATTTAACGAATGATGAAAACAGCACATATTGGACAATGATTCTTAGCTTAGTCGAAATTTAGTAGCATCGGTATGTTTCGGAAAAAAACCCGAACTGGTCTCCTCCTGAAAGGTGCTCTCGGAATATTTGAGTTGTCCCGGAATGGTCAATATGTTAATTCATATATTTAAAGACTAAAAGTAGATTGTTTACAAAATGTCATGAAGTTTGAGCCGTCGAAGAGCATATAATATTGCCCCGGTGCATTCGGATTGTCCCGGAATGTCCAATATTTTGATTACGCTATTTGAGGTCTAGAACTAGACTACTTATAAAATATCATAATGTTTGAGCCGTCGAAGGACATGTTTCAGCAAAAAATCGTATTGGACCCCTCCTGAAGGGTTCCCCTTGGGCATCTAGATTGTGCTGGAATGGTCAATATAGTTATTGGTTCATTTCAAACCTAAAAGTAGACTTTTCATGAAAAATCATGAAGTTTGAGCCGTCAGAAAGCATGTTCCGATGGAAACTTGTATCTGTCGCTGCCTCACGGATCGTGGCAAAACATTCCCTCTTCCGGCACAGATTCCTAGTGACCAATCGGGTCAAAAAGGGCATTACTCACCAGAAAATGAAAATTGGAACTCGTATAAGCATTTTGACTGCAAAAGCTTTAAAACTTGATAATATTATAGTTTCCACAGAGTGAATTTGAAATTCGGGTTGAAAAAACTGGGTTCAATGCAGGAACGTAACCTCCTATGATTTAGGAAAGGTCAAGAAAATTCAAACTAGATGCTAATTTTAGAAATTTATAGCATGTTTTAAATCCATTCTGAGTCATATTGACCCCAACACCTAAAGAAGGTTAAAGGCTTGATCATTGAAAAATATGACACTCGCAAATGCGTGTTTTTCTATGCATATGGTTTTAGTCAAATCTTCAAAGAATGAAGCTGTTGTGACCCACGGAAATAGCGCTCTTACACCAAATTCGACGAAATGCAAAATGTCCAGGGGAAAGAATCGGATTCTCCTTGTAGCCGATGAGTGGTTGTGTTCCTCGATCGAAATAAGCACAATCTTCTAACAGTTTCGTTTATTGTACACAATCAAGCTTTTCGTCACAGAGTGTCACAGAACTTCATTTGCTTGAACATTTATTACACTTAAACAATGATTTTATTGGACAACTTACTACATTTACTACACTAACTACTAACTACTTATAATTGGTTTATGGTGACCGGCCGCGTGCCAAACCGCTGTTGCGAAAAGACTAGATTTTACTATTCAAACGTATAAAAGGTGATATCTCTTTTATAATATTCGGAGAGAGATTGCAGCAAGCCGTTTTATTTTTGCTGCGTCGTTTTCGCGAAAAAAAAATCAAACAATAATTCGTAATTTAACTCTGACTAACAGTGAAATCATTCAATATAAGCGTGATTTGTGAAAGACGTAGTGCATACAAACGATTCACTCCCGAAATGAGTGAGTGTCGGTAGTATTTCCACATTTCCACCCGGATGAAGAGTTACATCAGCTTATTTTGTTGATTAGTGGTAGTATTGTGAAATCCGGACATAAATTATGAAGTTTGAGCAAGAGTTAGTCGCTTAGAACAGTGTGCCAGCCACGATGTCTCACACACTAGACGAATATGTTTCCTAACAGTGGCACTTTGATTTTCAATCCATAACACATAACACATATGTAGCACACTGAGGCACACTTTTGACAGTTGAGCTTATATATGAAACCAGCAACTTTGCCAATATGCATTGCCTGGTTGCCAGGCTCAGCAGAAAATAAAAATTTGGGCTGTCAACACATTAGCACCTTTGGCACATTACGGGAACTCCCAGAACATTGCAACGCTTGTTGACACACTCAAAAAAATAGTACAGGAGAAAAGTGTGTTGAGCGATCCACCCCTTTAGTTTGAGTGTTATTCCGCTTTGTCGCGAGTGAATCGATGATTATTAGCAGTTTTGAAGCTCGTTATAGAGTCGCCTCATAGCGGGGATTTGTTTATTGGCAAAGTGTGGAGTGAAAAAAAAAACCAGTGCATGCAGAAAACGACCAAAACCTTGTCAGAAGGTGCGTGCGTGAAAGACTGCCACATAATTTCAGATCCGTTTACCACGTAATGTACAGAGTTTTTTTGTGTAGGTTGCATATCTAACGGGCGGTTTGGCAAAGTTAATTTTTGCGCTTATTTTGTCACGAGTGCATGAAGCTGATTACGAATCAACGTCGAGAATGTTTAAATATGTTCGCAAATAAACAAGCGAGTGTAATTAAAGAAGCGGCCATGGGTGAGATGTATCTGACTTTAACTATACACGGTGTTCAATAAGTTCGGATACACTTTCAAAATTTGTTAAAAAAATGAAAACATGTTTTTTTATTTTTTGGATTTATGTTATTGAAAGCTATGTTTACAAGGAACGTTTACAACATTTCTCTTGGAATGACCCCCCCTTTGTACTCCTTAACGAGCTTCAAACGTTTCTCGAACGCGTCGCAGGCGGCACGCACGGACTGCATGGGCATTTCGTCCCAGATTTTGAGAATTACCGTCTTGAAATGATCCAAAGTGCTGACCTTGTATTCGTTCAGCTTCGCCATCATATAGGACCAAACAAAAAAGTCGAGAGGATTCAAGTCCGGGGAGCTGGGAGGCCACAAAGTTTTGTCCAGAAAGTCGGTTAAATTGTCCCGACACCAGGCTTGAACCACATTTGCCGTATGGGCTGGTGCACCGTTCTGCTGGAACACGTAGTGCTCATCGCCGTAGAGGCTTCGGAGACTGGGGGCAACAACCTTTTCCAAAACCTCAGTTTTGTAGTACGCCGCGTTGATTTTGACGTTTTTTTCAATAAACACCAAGGGTAGCTTACCACGTTTGCATACTGCCCCCAAACCATCACCGACGCGGCACTTTGGAACCGAGGGATGTTTATATTGGATTCAGGAATGCTGTCCCTCGATGGCGCCCACACCCGGTCATTTTGCACATTGTGCGGCTGCTGCAGCACGAACAGTTTCTCGTCCGAAAAACAAACTCCTGACCAGCGTGCCGAGAGGATCCTCTTAGCTCGATCCAACCGCTTTTTGCTGGTAGCCTCCGAAACGCCATGGACCTTACGTTTTTTGTAAGGCCTGAAACCAAGGTCCTTGGTGAGTATGGTGTGAGCGGTTCCAATGGAAACGTTGAGATCTGCAGCCGTTTTCCGGATTGAGCGGTTCTTTTTGCGCCGAATTCGCTCCCTCACGATCTTGATGACCCGTGGCGTCCTCGCTGAACGCGGCCGACCGGATCTCGCACGGTCATTGGTCGAGGACGTCTCCCGGTATCGCCTGATGGTCGTGTAGACAAAGTTCCGCTTGACCCCATGCGATTTCAGCAGCCGGAATATATCGCCGGGTCGCTCACCGTTCAAAAAACGCTTAATTACGAAGTCCCGATACTCTTTCATCGCGCGTAACAAACGAACAACAACTAACAGAATGTCAACACCGCGCACATTCGGTAGCGTATGAATGAAGCTAAAGCTGACACCAATACCAATGCAGAATATGTACATGGCGCATACCTACGCAATGATGAAAACTTGTATTCGAACTTATTGAACACCGTGTACAACAATAACCTTATTTTTAAATAATACCAAATACGTGCCTGGTTTGAAAATTCAACATTCCCAAATCTGGAAGCGTGTTGCAGTGCCCTTATCCAAATGATATCGGTAATGTTTACATGCGGGGCTTATTGTATGTGAAAGTAACCTCGGAATGGGCGTGACTCTCCAGACATTCTGAAATGGATGGCTAGATCTGCAGTAGAGCTATCACTTTCTAGCTCTCGGATTAATGCTGCTTCCAATGGTCACTTGAGGGATTGTTGTAAACAGACTTCTTCCATAATACCATTGCCGGCCAATGAGTGTTAGATTGTACACACACACATATCTCTTTTATAATAATCGGAATCGCAACGGTCATTTTGTACATGCTCGGTACATTCGGAGCTTTTCGTATGCTTCCGAAAATATACTGCAGTTGTTCAGCACAGGCTGCAACAACACATATATAGCGAGCTTTCAACTTCGCCTATCTACTATAGTATTTTTCATACCGAGAATCAACAGAAGCAAAGGTAATATTATTTTATTTCATAATAATATCTGAAAAAAAAACATTCGTCGTAATTTAGCAAACATTTTCACACAGAATATTTCAACGTATCAGTTTTAATATTAAAAATGATTGATGTTCATCTTTTATATAACGTAAATACAAAGTAATGTCTTATAATGTCGATTTGTTAAAGTCAATTTACCAAATTGAGCATGAGCATGAGCATGATTGACCGCCCACGGATGCAATTCCGTTATTGCCAGATCTGCTGTATTTGCACAAAGAACCAACAGATGGTGTTTGGGACTAACATACATCTTCAATATGTTAAAACTGGTGACACATTATAAAACAATACCGGCGCCGGCCGTGTCCGAATGCAGGTAAAGTAGGGAATGGGAAGGAACGTGTTGACATGATACTCACTTCTTAGGAAGCCGAGAAATCCTCTGCACTTCCACGAGAAATCACTGGGATGTTGGATAGTTGGGGATAGGTTAGCAGCCGGGTTCGTTTTGGTTAATGATATGCTGAAAATATGTAGCACTTTTCACCAAACGCAATAGGCCGCTTCAACATTAATGAAAAGAGAGCATAACTAAAAACAAAACAAAACAAAATAGACAAAATAAAATAAAACAGGATATAAGATATTGTCTTCAAAATATGGTAGAAATAAATTATTTGTTGCTTTGCAAACCAGCTCTCCTCGATATCCTAGATAGCCAAGTCCTGCTGGACCGCAGCTGCTGCCGTCGGCACTCGTCCACTTCAACCCGGTTTCCCGTGGTATCAGGCTTCTGAACGAATGTTCGTTTTGATTGACTGCCTCGGCAATTCACAAGAACAATCTCCTACCAAATACGAAACCGCCTTCTGAACTGTTCGTCCCTGTAAACGGGTTCTGCCACAAAATAGTCGTCAAACAGCCGTTGAGCTCCCTCATCAGCAAATCCATTTATGTTTGCTCCTCTCCCTGGACGAAATCCTCCAGTCTTTGAATGTGCAGTCGTCGCTGTATGTGCACGGGATATTGGCTGTCACGTTAACACCAGCTCGATGAATTCATCGTCACTTGAGCTCAAGTATTCCACAAACACCTTGGAATTGTCCATTTAACAAATATTTGTTCAAACAATATTGAGAAATTATAAACAAAACAGAAATAAAACACTGCACGAAATGTTTAGCGAAACAAAAAAAAGTAGACCGGTGCAAGAATTAAGTCCTTCTTTGTTACCTTTTTATCTTATAATGTCGATTTTTTAAAGTCAATTTACCAAGTTCAGGGTAAAGTCCTAGCACAGACTTCATATTTAAATAAGGAACACCTTACGGCAGTTCTGAAGCTATGCAGAGTATGATCTCCAGCAGCAACTGGAGAGCAGTTGTTGCCCAGATAGGTGTTGTTGCAGTTGGCTGTTGGTGCCGATGCTTCTGTCAACCTCGCTGGTAGAAACATGGCTGCTGAAGCCTACAAGTTAGCGGGACATGCCATCCTAGAATCATCCCACGTCACCTGCAGATGACCACCCGTAACGACGTGGAGCTGAACCAAGAGACCAAGAAGAAAGCTCAAGTTCCTTCGCGAACCGTTTTTCTCCCTCGTCAACTTAAACGGTCCTATTCAGGACGACCAAACCAGTTTTCCAACTAAAGAGCTCGTTTGGAGTCGTTGAATGTTTCTCTTGTGCTGTTTGTAATTCCAGTTAACGCGTCCCGACTGAATATGGCATTCATTAAACGCCACGTGCCGAAGTAAATGACGAAGCGCGTTGAACAACTAACGAACGAAATTCTAGAACGGATAATTCGAGTCAAACTGCAACACGTCAGACCGGCCATGTGCACACATTTACAGTATAGAGGGTAAGTTGAGTTTGCTGTAGTTCCTAGTTGTGGATAGCGGATTAGTTGCAGGCAACAGAGATTGCGTTTTGCACTAATGTTACGCTGGCGCGTGAGATTTGTACCTTTACAGAGGATACAACCATAACTCACCGCAGATAAAGCAAAGTGCTCTTTTATTCGGTGATAAATAGACAGAATGAGAGTGTGCGCTTGTGTTAGGATTGCTTGGAGTGCGTAAATCACTCTCTCTCTCTCTTTTAAACGACCGCTCTCACGTGCTCTCATCTATTTTTGCCCACATGCTCTCGCCTGCGATCACTGCCGCGTACACTTGTGCGAGGACGCGCCAGTGCTCTTTCTGTGCTTCGCTGGTGCGATTGAAAAAGAAATCGTCGTCGGAGTTGTAGAAGATGTCCGAAAAAAGGAAGCGGTAAGACACATTCTTCTATCTTCCTTTGTTATGCAGCGTCATAGCGTATTGCAATCACTGCTGTATATTAGCAGAATAGCCCACGCGTCAGAGAATTTATCTGCATTCGCTCTTGTGAATTTGAGAACTTTTCTGTTCACTCCAGAGCGAGTGTAGTGTGAATAAAAACTATTTTTCTCCACTCACATGCGCTACCCACATACAAACACGGGGGTGAATATAAACAAGAGAGAAGAGCTCTCGTTGAGGTAGGAAGAGTGTGTGGAAAAATTAGAATCTCTCATTAGAATACCACAGAGAGTATATGGACATCACTGGCTGGCGGTATATTATACAATTTATTATTTCATTATATGACTCAGTATTGAACATGACCAATAATTCAATAACTTATTTGAAATTTGCCTTTTTTCAATCGCTGCCCGTTGCTTACTGGCATGAGAGGATTTCCCTGTCACAGTCATCATTCTCTTACAACTAGTTGTTTAATGTTGGTAATGATCTCTTCAAATCCCAATCAGTGATTGAACGTGTTTTTTACGTTCTTGTGCCTTGGATAGAGTCCCTGCTATTCGATAGGAATCAAAGAATTTTCATAAACTCTCCAGAAGGCTCCAAATCGTGACGAACGGGAAAATATGGTGGCAAAAAGTGGGTTTCCGTACAGAAGAAGCTGTGGCCAGATGTTGTGCAGAACCTAATAAGTGAAGTTAAGCGTAAGGTGCAAGCGTACGGTTAGAATATTGAAGTTGAATAAAATAAATATGTCAAATGTCGAATATGTGACGCAAGTAAACAGTAGATAATATGTCAAAAGATGCAGGTAACATCAAACTTCAAAATTATGCTATACAGAAGATAGTTGATTCGGTTTAATTTTTTCGACTTTTGATCAGGTCGTTTTACGTCACAGAACACGACTATCGGAATCTTCTTCTTCATAGATGAAATCAATCGTTTCGGACGCTCACGCCGCAGTGCTTTGATTCGTTTTGTTGTCATCTGGAGTTGCACTCTACTCCTAGATTATGCCTTTATGTAATCTTCAATCGTTTTTGAGCAAACTTCTTGAGCAAACTTCTGGATTGATCGTACTGGATTCGTTTCAGTTTGCCATGACCGATTTTACCAGCTCTGCAGTGGGATCAGACCATAGACGTCCATTCCCTGGTTTCCGAGTTCGTGGTCCATCTAAAAAGATTGTTAAATACGGTATAATGTTGCCAGATATCGAACAAACGCTGGAATATACTAGGTTAGTAAAAAAGTTTTAAAAACGACATCTATGGAGCTGTAGAAAAACCAAAATTTGTACGCCATTTTTATATTTAATCTTTTATTAGAACGTTCTCAATGTGTCATTTTGATCTTTCTATTCGTGTCGTGACGAGTAAGTGTATTTTTTTATGGAAAAAATGAATAAATCAAAATATCGTGCAGTGATTACATTCTTTGTTTTGGGAGTTCTATCGGCTACTGAGATCATTCATTTCCAACCGTTCACCGATGGGTTTTGAAGTTCAAGCGCTGAAGGCGATTTACGCTCAGGACGTCCAAAAAGTGCATCTAAACCAGAAATCGTAGCGAAAATACAAGATGGGGTTTTGAAAGATAATCGATCGACTGTGGACGTGATAGCTGACACCACAGGCCTCTCAAATGGAACAACATGGCACATTTTGGCAGAAGTTTTGAGTTTAAAAAAACTATGTGCACAATGGCTTTTGCGAACAATGCAACAAAAACACGTTCGAATACGACTTTCTGAGCAGCATTTGGAGCAATTTCAAAAGGATTACTATGGATGAAACTTGGGTCTACCACAATGATCATGAATCAAAATAAGAGGCAAAGGAGTGGTGTTTATCAGACGTTTCGGCTCCGAAGCGAGTTTCTTGGGATGCAAAAAGAATTGTATTGATAGATTATCTCCAAACTGGTAAGACAATCAACTCTGATTTTGTGTGATTTTTGGAATGAAACAAAATTGTGAACAGACCGGGTTTGCAGAAGAAAAAAATCATTTTTCATCAAAATAATGTACCTGCTCACACAGCTTAAAAAACAATCGTGAAAATCTGTAATTCGGGGTATGAATTGTTGCAGCATGCATCCTATTCTTCAGAGTTAGCTTCTTCTGACTATTGGCTGTTCTCACATCTCAAAAAACATTTTTCATCATTATTTTGCAGGCCTTCCAGAACGCCACTTCCGTGATGAGACAACAAAGTTGTAAGATCGTAAAATATATTTAGTACTGTAGATTCCGTGGTAAAACCTAAAACTCGATAAAACAAATCAAACTCGATGAAACATTTCGTTTCGTAAATACATAATTACAATATAATTTCGGAACAGTAGACCTGCATCGGAGATAAGAGCGCCAAACCAAACAATGGAACATCCATGTTACCCTCGCCAACGCAGCGTGCACTGTCATTTGCACTTGATCACTTGGGTCTGAGTCATCTTTTTGTTTCAATTTTCCCGGTTCTTTAAAAATCCATTTAATCCACGGTCCCCCACTGGCCATCCAGATCAAGTTTCCCGATAGTGCCAGTCAAACCGGCGCGACTCACATCGTGGCAAGCACGTATGCCTTCAGAATCGAAATCCCAGAATTAATCTTCAATTACTCACCGAAAGATATATTTATATACGTAAAAGCCGTGGGATGGAGAAAACAAATAAAATATTCCAAACATCACGGCCACAAATATTCATAAGCTCATTACATGGGCCTAATGATGAGAATTAGTGGACTACCTTCACCCAGACCTAGACCCCAGGGAAGGAGACAAAGGGCTTTGACAGTCGTTCACTCCGTCGATATAAACTCTCACCTTTGCCGGAGATGCACGCAAAGGTGCGAGAAAACAGAACGTCTCAAACCCAAATAAGATCCATCGCCGGGGAAAAGAGGGAGAGAGAGAGAGGGAAGAGTCCTCCTAATCCATCCTCAAACGAAAAGAACACAGCAACAAGCCGTGACACCCAGAGTCAAATGCTTTGTCCATCAAACAGAGTCAGAGGGAGTGGAAGAATCACACTATATACTGCAATTATCATATTAAAAGAAGAATCATAAAACGACGACGCGCGATCAGAATCAGAATGGAAAAAAAAACTCACATCGTTTGCGTTTCGGGCAGTTCGGTTTCGGGTGTGTAGGCATGGGATGGATGGACGGCGGATAAACATTTGAACGATCCATCGAACTCGGGTTCGAGTTCAGTCGCTCGCAGTGAGAGAGCAGCATAAGGGGAAGGTGATAAAACGGAAAATTATTATTTTACGCTAACAATTTATTGGAATTCTAATTTTGTTACTTTTAACGATCGCGATAAACGGACAGACCGAGGGTGGTTCAGCGGAGCGTGATTCTCTAATGGTGTTAGATGGGTGACATGCTCTTTTTCTTGGCTGTAATGTGGGAAAAGGGGAATTGCATGCTTGAATGCGATTATGTCAGTGGTAAGTGGCCACATGGAATATCTAAAGATCGTGGCCTCCTAGATGGCTACGGTCTTTGGTAAGTCAAGAATTATTAGATATCATTATTTATAAAAATCTATAAAAATCTATATCTTATAAAAATCAGCGAGTTCACGGGTGAAATTCAAGAAAACGCTTTAACTTATTCATCAAATCAGGAGTGAAAATCAACACTTATTACTATACCGAATATGTTTTGAGGTATCATTTATTAATTCATTTTTCGTAATTGATTCCAGACGAAAATAACTGTTATCAACAGGATTCTGCCTCTTCTCTTCAAACGAAAAAAACACAGGAGAGGTGTCATATCATATCATTAATTGCCTGCCCAATCGCCAGATCCAACCCCAACCCATTGGATTTCTTTGTATGGGGCTACAATGTCAGTAAAATTTGAAACACAAAAGGTTACAATCTTGAATCATTCAAGAAATTCAGTGTGTCTAATCAAATAATCTAACACCCATTAGCCGTTAATGGTAACATGGAAAAAAAACTGTTTAAGACAATCCTTTAAGAGACCATTGAAAGCAGCTTTAATCCGGGAGCTAGAAAGTGAAAAAAATTCTGAGAAGTTTAAAGAGGACTTTCATGAAGTTCCAAAAGAACTTCCAAGAATTCCCAAGAGAACATTTAAGAAGATCCAAGAGATCTCCCAATAAATTTCAAGAGATCATCTGAGAAGCTCCAAGAGGCCGTCCAAAAAGTTTCAAAAGAATTTTCAGGGAAGTTTCGAAAAAACTTCCGAGAAGTTCCTAATAAATTTTCGCGAAGTTTCAAGAGAACTTCTAAGAAGTTTAAAAAGAACGACAAAAAATCTTAAAGAACTTCTGAAAGTTCCAAAAGAACTTCCAAAAAATTCAAAGAAAAAGTCTGAATAGTTCCAAAAGAACACCCAAAAAGTTCCAAGCAAAATTTAGAAAAAGTCCAAGATAACTTTCGAGAAGTCCGCAGAAAACTTTAAAAATTGACCAAGAGTATTTCCGAGAAGTACGAAGACAATATTCAAGAAGCTCCAAAAGAACTTCCAAGAAATTGTTATGCCCATCCCGGGATTACTTTAACATAAAATAAGCTCCGCATGTAAACATTGCCGATATTGTTTGGATAAGAGTACTGCAGCGCACTTTCAGATTTGATATTGTAAAATTTCCCAACCAAGCACGTATTTAGTATTATATGAAAAAATACTTTTGTTTTATTTTTTAATTTAAGGGTATCTGAGGGTACGCTGGAGTTGCGAGATAGTGGAGCCCATGATGGTTCATTGTTAATTCGCCGTCACTTTTTGTATCAATTCTTCTCCGTTTGTGAAATTTTAAGTTATAATGAATTTTTTATTCTGTTGGATATAGGAAGAACATGTTACAATTTGGAGAGCGAGGTGGAAAATGTCAGTGCTGTTAGCTGGTGAAAGTCGTCACGTTCATTGTGATATCCTGCTGAATTATACCAGCTAAGGCAAATTATGCACGAATATGGATTTCCGGAAAAACTAACGCAGTTGGTCAAAGCAACGATGGATTGAGTGATGTGTGTCGTCCGAGTATCAGGACACTCTCGTGTCCCTTCGAATCTCGGAGAAGGTTGCGTAAAGGTGATGGATTGTCGTGTTTGTTGTTTAACATTGCATTGGAGGGTGTGATTTGAAGAGCTGGCACGATCTTCAGGAAGTCTGTTCAACTATTTGGCTTCGCCGACGACGTTGCACGTAACTTTGAGACGATGGCGAACACGAACATCAGACTTAAGGCTGACGTTGGTAGGATTAGGCAAGTGATTATTGCGTTGAAAATAAAATACGTGAAGTGAAGAGGCACACGAGAAGACAACATTAGCCTCCTACCACGAGGTCAGATCGACGGTGATGAAATCGAGGTAGTAGACGAATTTGTGTACCTGGGCTCATTGGTTACAGCTGATAAAACCAGCAGAGAAATACAAAGGCGCATTATGGCTTGTAATCATGCCTACTTTGCATTAATTAGAGAGGTAGTTTTCTACGGCCACGAAACATGGACATTGCTCGTGGAAGACCACCGCGCCCTTGGTGTATTAGAACGAAAGGTGTTGCATAAACGTGGAGGAGGTGAACCAGGAATTACATCAGTTGCTGGAAGAATCTTCCATCGTACACATTGCTAAAAACGGTCGACTACGATGGGCTGGTCATGTTGTAAGAATGTTGAACGACAGCCCTGTTAAAATGGTTCTTGAAAACGAACCGACGGGTACAAGAAGAAGAGGCACGCGACGAGCAAGGTGGATGGATCAAGTAGAAGGTGACCTGCGGACTTTCCACAGATAGCGAGGCTGGCGAAGTACAGCCATGGACCGATCACAATGGAGACAACTTCTGTGTACAGCAGAAGCCACATCGGCCTTGGTCTGATTGGTAAGGTAAGTATCCTGTTGATAATGATTGTTTTAGCTACCTCTTAAAAAATAGTTTATTGTTCGATTTGATCAGGTTCTGTGCGTTGATGGACGCTGTTATTGTGCTGAGTGATGTTTTGTTTAGTTTTAAATGCAAGAATTTCTGACAATGTCTTTATCGTTAGAGGACATATATATTAGCAGAATTTATTCTTATTTCAGAGAGCAAGTAATGGCACTATAACCATAATCCACATGGCAACGAATTAAAATTCAATGTTGAGTCGTTTTTGACTCACTTTCGTCAAAATTGGAGTACTCAAATATGAGTAAATGTAACTGGGATTTACAGGTCGACATGTCCGAAACATCCATTTGTTTTAAGTCGATGTCTAAGATATGTCGACTTGTCAGTCCCAGTTACATTTGCTCATATATGAGTGACCCCACTATATATTGGCAGAAGTGAGTCAGCAACGACTCAAAACTAGGACTAAAGTAAATGCTTGTAAATCTTCTTAGACTAAATGCTCCCAACGACCATTTATAAATGATTCTATGTTCTGTACACTAAATCTAAACTATTCATTTTACTTTTCCTTTGATATCTACAGAAGCCGGCGTGGGTTTCCTGTGTCCTCCTAAGTAAGATTTTAATTCCTTCCTATCTCCAACGGTTGCGTGGACGTAGCCAGGTGAACGATAGGGAAGTGTCTTCGTGGATACTATTGCGTATCAGCAACTGGATCCACAATGTAATGTATTCATCGAATTAGTCCTTGGTGTGCAAACGTCAATGCTAATGTTAATGCCAATCTAACTGGAGTTGCGGAACAGCTTAATTGACCCTTCCCCAAGACCATCTCTACTACGACCAGTACCTTAGAAGCCGCTTGAGCACTTGTTAAAGTATTTAGTATTGGGCCGTAATATTTAAAAAAATATCAGTTTCAATTTCCACACGATAATGTTTTGTTACCCAAGTAACACCGCTTTTTTTAAACAAGTTGAAAACACTGTCAAATGACAAAAACAGCTTTTCAATATAAGTGCATAATACTTTATTTCATACTAAAATATGACGTAAAAAGCGCAAAAATTGAAGCCTTACAATACATAAAATGGCAAAAAATATCCTCAAACAAAAATATAACATCGCCAAGCGTGGGATTTGAACACTAGTTCTTGGCATGATGGATGTGTGACTTCTTTGCTAAGCCAGCACCGATTGTTGAAAATTGAACTCTGAGCAACTATGATTTGCTTCTCGTTGGCAGTGAAACTACAAGCTGGTACAAAAAATTTGTCGTTATGAAAAAAACACGTTTTAATACATGGTTGGTGTAATGTTATTTCAACAGATTTAAGAACCACCCATAAAATCTTGTATTGTTCATGTTTTATAAATGTATGGAACCATGTTTTTAAGAACAGTAATAAAGTACTAATCACTTTCCAAAGTGAAAAAGTATTTTTAGCTCGACCGTTAGGTAGAGTGATGTATAGAATACGAGAGAACCAAACCGCTCTGAACTTGACATGTTTTGCAATATGTTTATACTACATTTATAATACAAACAATTATAATTCATTATAAAAAGATGTTTTGAGTGTTGCTAGGATATACAGTCGGCAGATGGAAACTCAGATTAATAGCCTATCCTAGATGTCAGCACGAGCTTTATTTAATGATTTCTAATGTGTCCTGAAGATTACTCTCAGTGACCAAGTGCCGTCCAAGTTTTTAGCCCCTAGTGCTGAAGTCATCTCTCAGCGGTAAATCTTGCTTGATTTCAGGCCTTTGATGTAGTATATTTTGACAACTAGTAGTACTGAAGTCAACCCCAAGACGTTTTCCTACAAGCTTGAGCATAGTTTAATAATTATTTTATTTCTATAATAATTATAACTCATACAGCGAATCATATTGCCTAAAATCTTGCAAGAAATTTTTGATCAATAATTGGGACAATATGCCTCATGAAAAAGTGCGGGTCAGTTGCGAAGCACAGTTTGAAATAAACATTGGATTTTCTGCGTTCTCTAATGCACACAAAAAGAATGCCAATTTTGGCATAAATTCATATGAAATTTCATGGAAATTCAAGCCAGATATCACTGTAATCAGGTCTATTGTATGAAAAATTGCAAACAATGTTGCACGTTTTCTTTGGCTTACAATGTAACGAAAAGAAGTTTAGGCATCTGTTAAAATTTATTATTTATTTTATTTATTTTGTGAGCATTGAGAAAACGACCACGCTGGTCATAAACGAAAATGGTGAGACGTTCAAGCTCAATGTGTATTTTTTTTTCATTCCCTGCCCTTCGGTTCAGAAAGGGGTATGGGCGCGTTCTGCTGAGTTGGTCGCGGCAGATTTCATTTGAATAGGCTGCCATATCAACGTTCAAAAGTACCTGAACCAAATGGACAACCCGTAAAGATCACTTGAAGATGCGATGGGTGATCATTGCCATGATATTCTAAGTTTAGCAAGGAGTAAAATGTTTTTCATCTTCTATAACCAAACGTGATGAAATTGAGTAAACGAGTGGAAATTAATCGGGAATGATCACTCATATTCATCCGTCGAACCATTGTGAACGGCCATTGTGAAAATATCACCATAAAAATCTCACATGCGCATACTACAGTTCCACGAGTAATTGTCCTATGCTCTATGGGACAGTTATGCTCATAACGGCAGTATGTTCACTTTGATTGTTATTTTTGCGGAGTAACGATCTTTGATGAAGTTTGTCAGAAGCAGATAATTTAATATTTAATAACCTAACCAATTTCAGCAAAATTTTCTAACACAAGGTAAGCAATAAAATGACCACAAGAAAACATACCAAATATTTAATAACATTCAACAGGGAAAAGGAGGGACCATCAGGGCACCCAAGTGAAACGAATTAGATCGGGAGCATGGGACTATCTCCTCTCTATTTTTAAAATTTCGCGGAACAAGGGCGGGCTCTTCGACTTCATCTATTGGGTTTATTCTTCTTCGAAGGCTCGATTCTAGTGCTGTGGGTGTGAACATGCTTTTTGAAGGGGTGTGAACATGCTTTTGTCTCTGCTTGCAGGCCCGTCCTAACATTTTTGGCACTTCATACAAGAGTTTGATGATCAATGATCAACAAACAATAATAAAATCCTGATCGGATAATAAAATCCAAAATTATTAATCCAACAAACAATAATAAAATCCTGATCAAATCGTTTTTCGGATTATTCCACTGCAGTGGAAAGTAACCCTGCTACAAAAGATGGTAGTATTACATCATCATTATCATCATCAACGTTTTTTTATTATAAAATGTAACGTTCTAGGAAATATAGCGTTTGTTGATTTTAAACTATTCCTTGTTTTTTTTATGAACACATAGTTTACTGACAAACAACCGTAGCCACCCTATAGTAAACACGAGCAAAATCCTATGCTCATCCTTGGCTCATCGAATCTTCCAGTCCACCTCTAAGCATCTTGCTCTGAGGTACCAGGTGGATACACACCGGTTTGAGTTGGTTAAAATCAGAAATCGGTACCCGAGCAGGACCGAATAACTCGATTACTGACCTTGGTATTCATGAGCTCAGATTAAGAGGTAAAATACCTGAGGATAATACCATAAAATTGTTCCCACAATGTTATGCGAATACCAAATTAAGGTAAACCAATACCAAAATAGTACTTCTCAGGTATTCCCAGGTATCCAAAATAACAAGTTTTGGTATTAGAGAGATTTTTTGCTTGCAATTCTTAGGTATTTTGCTTAGGTATTTTACCTAAATTAGGTATTCATATGTTATTGTCTCCTGCTCGGGTAGTCATATTTTTGTTTTCAAACATTCCAATGGTTGCTCGTGGAAGTACAGAGGTGTTCTCGCCTTCCAACAAAGCAAATATCACGTTAACATATGTCTACCCTTTTCTTACTTGGCCTGCATTCGGACAAGGGGTTTTTACATATTGAGGATACATGTTTGTACCAAGCATAATCTAATGGTTATCTGTGTAATGACAAAGACTGACAGATCTGGAAATAACGAAGTGTCAGTCATGCTCATGCTCAGGTTTTTGACGTTTCATCTATAGATACAATAAATTGTGATGATCAAGTTAGTAAGCCACTAGCTATCATTTCCTTCTTCTGTCTATCTCTTTTGAAGAATTTTGAAAAAAATTTTTGTTCACTTTATGAGATGTTCCTTACAAAAAGTGACTTTTAAAAGCATCTTGTAAGCGTATATTAAAGAATGTATCAGATTTTTTCATTTGTACTAGCTTTGTTTTATGTACTGTTACTTCTTTATACATTTTTTTTATTGTTACACAGAAAAAAAAATTTAACAGACGCGTAATATTTCCCCTCGTTTATTGCCAAACCAAAGGAGGCGTAAAAAACGAAATTGTTTGCAATCTTCCATACAACAGGCTGAATTCAGGCATTTTCTGGCTTAAATTTGCTTGAAATATCCCATTATTTTCCCATTATTGCCAAATACTGCATTCCCTTTATGTGCATTAAATAACGCAGAATATTCAATGTTCCTTTTTATCTGTGTAGTAAGTATCGTTAAATGAATATGTTCAAAAATGTTATTTATTAGTAGGTATTTGTCTGGCATTTGAATTTCTACAACAGTTATGTCAGGAGAGGAGGGTGCAACTACTGAAAGAATATTCAGGTGGAAAATGAAACCTTGATTGTTTAGTAAAGGGTGATACGGTCAAAATTTGGTCAAGGGAACACGCGTGTAAATCGGTGAAATCGTTTATTTAAAAAATCAAATTAAATTTCTTTTTCAAGTTCAATTAGTATAAAATTCAGGAAAAATATTCAGTTAGGCTTCCGCTTTTCCAAATCCGAATTGCCGGGCCTTACGCTTGACCCCTGCCATCAGATTTTGTACAGCCACCTTGTCCACCTTCTTCGCCGCAGAAAGCCAGTTTGCCTTGAACTGCTGCTCGTCCTTAGCAGTTTTTTGGTCTTCTTTAGGTTCCGCTTGACAATAGCCCAGTATTTCTCAATTGGGCGGAGCTCTGGCGTGTTGGGAGGGTTCTTGTCCTTGGGAACCACCTGCACGTTGTTGGCGGCGTACCACTCCATGGCCTTTTTACCGTAATGGCAAGATGCCAAATCCGGCCAAAACAGTACGGAACAACCGTGTTTCTTCAGGAAAGGCAGCAGACGTTTATTCAAACACTCTTTCACGTAAATTTCTTTGGTTGACAGTCCCGGAAGCTATGAAAATGCTGCTTTTCAAGCCACAGGTACAGATGGCTTGCCAAACCAGATATTTCTTTGCGAACTTTGACAGTTTCGTGTGCTTGAAAATATCTGCTACCTTTCCCCTTCCTTTTGCCGTATAAAACTCCTGTCCCGGAAGCTGCTTGTAGTCGGCTTTGACGTAGGTTTCGTCGTCCACTACCACGCAGTCAAACTTCGTCAGCATCGTCGTGTACAGCCTCCGGGATCGCGCTTGGCCGTCGTATTTTGTTTATCATCGCGATTTGGAGTCACTACCTTCTTGTAAGTCGATAGTCCGGCTCGTTTTTTGGCTCGATGCACGGTTGTGGACGATACACCCAGCTTATTTGCGGCATCTCGGAGAGATAGGTTAGGGTTTCGCTTGAAACTACCGGCAACTCTCTTTGTCGTCTCAGCGGCTTCCGGTTTTCGATTTCCCCCCGATCCAGACTTCCTGGCTGTCGACAAACGTTCCCCAAACACTTTAAATACATTTGTAACGGTTGATTTGGCAACTTTTAGCGATTTTGCCAACTTTGCGTGCGAGTAGCTCGGATTTTCGCGATGCGCGAGCAAAATTTTGATACGCTGCTCTTCTTGCTTGGACGGCATTTTGACAACTGAAGAGTGAATTCCAAAATCAAAATAGGAACAACATTCTACACACACACACCTTCAAAATGAGGGGTGTTCAGGTTTTTTAAATGCAAAATTGAAAGAAATACGTCAAGTTGATATTGACCAAATTTTGACCGTATCGCCCTTTATGAGACACGGTATGGAGAAATAGAAACCGAACATTTCTCATAATTGTCCAAGCGTTTACGTGTTAATGGCATCCAGTTTGAAGTACTCTGAACAGCCAAGGAAAGGGATATTAGCGAGTACTCGCAAATATTGAATTCGAGTCTGATCACCTAAGATAGTTCATTTAAGGTAATGTATTAGGTGGATTGCCTTACAAAACTTGGAGAATAATTTTATTGAGCTAGGTCCACTTGATACCCTCACAAGACTTTTTGTGCAACTGTTTTTTTTTTTTTTTGGTAGACACCACCATCTTGTCCATTTCTGAGGCCAATCGACGCGCTGACGATCCCGCATAGTGACCTAAGCGGCCGCTAGGTATAATATAAAAGGATCTTTGTTTCCTCTGGCAAACCATTTCCAAGACGAGATTGATCTCTGGAATCCTCGAAAACCACCAAGGAGACTTTTCCTCTCAGCAGAGTCACTCAGGCCTTGTCTGGGCTTTGTCAATATCAGCCCACGAGGAAAAGTGCATGGGAGAAACTAAAATTGTTTCCCGCGCCAATGAAATCGCTTCCGCACATCACCACTCAGCCAGGTTTGACAACAATCGCCTACCAAATCCGGACAATTCGTAGCTCGATAAGTCCGCCGTGGAAGCAGTCCTTGATCATTAGCATCATCAACACGTGTTAGTATCGGTGAGTTAATAAAAGAATAAAACCACCCATTTTACACCATTCCCATAGTATGAGTGATCTACCACCAAACCAACCCAACCAACAATTATCTTTCAATAAATCCTCCATCTTGAATCATACACAGATAACGAATTTTAACAGACGCAGAATTTCTCCTCATTTAATTGCGAGCCAAAGCATCTGTGAACTACGCAATTTTTTGCAATCTTTTATACAGCATACAACATTGTTTGCAATATTCCTAGCAATATACTTGATGCCAGAGATATCTGGCTTAAATTTACCTGAAATATCCCATTAATGTATGCCAAATCTAGCATTCTCTTCGTGTGCATCACACAGAAAAAAAATATTTTATAGGAGCGTAAAATGTTCCCTTATTTAATTCCAAGCCAAAGAAGGTGTAAACAACTAAATTGCTTGCATTCTTTGCTTGCAACATTGTTTGGAATCTTCTATACAACAGACTAGATTCAGATGTTATCTGGCTCAAGTTTACATCAAACATCCCATTAATTCCTGCCAAATCTAGCATTCTCTTCATGTGCATTAGGTAAAGCAGAAAAAATAATGTTTCGTTCAAACAGTAAAGTTACAATCTGTTTTGTAACAGATTGTAACTTTACTGTTACATAACACACAAAGGCACAACTACTGAATTAATCACAATCACAAATGCTCTTGATATTCATTTTAATTTCTCGAACACTCTCCGGAATCCAAAAGTCAGCCACAATCCAAGATGTCCCCATAACACATCACTCCCCCATACACCATTTCCGCAAGCAAGCCTTTCAAAGGCACAACCATCACCTCCCGACGCTGGGCCAGTTAATCAAATGACAATTTAATCCTCCAACAACTCTATCTCATCGATCCGATCTTGCGCGTGGTGCCTCCCAAAGGCAACCGAACAGAACATCTACATTATTACTTGAGCTTCCTTCATGCGCTCCGCCAGCCAACCGCCAGAGCCTTCGGGATCGCAATCGCTGTCTATTTGCTGTGTACGAATCCGGAGCTGCTTCCATCGCGCAATTTAATCTTGTAATAAATGAGCCTAATCAAAAACGGAGGGAAAACACTGGCAGCTAAACAGACAACATGCACTGGGCTGGTAAACAGCGTCAAGCGGAGCAGAAGCAGCTCAATCTTTTAAGGTTCTCGGAAATCGCTAGGTGTCCTAGATGGTGCTTGCTAGGTTTAATCCATATGGAGAAATAAAGGAGCCCATTCAAAAAAAATAGAAAAAAACACACACTTTCCGTGGGGTTTGATCGTTGATAAATTGTCTCGTTATTCATTTTATTGGCATTCAAAGCGAGGTGTGTGTGACTAATATCGCAATATCTATGGGAACCCATTCGCCGTCATAGAATGTTTACACTCACATCCGTTGGCCGCAGAGTGAGATGATTTCAATAATCGGCCCAAGTTGGTTCGTGATGTCACAGCAGGACCACTGGCAAGTGGTCGAAGACGACCGCAAAGAGGAAGAGGAAGTAGTCCTTCCAGACCCTGGACGACTGATGGTTGAGCATTAATAATGTTATTCCGAATGGTGCCACTGCCTCCCGGGGCGTGGGGTGACCTAAACGGTGCGTGCGGGAAGACAAATATTTATCATTACGTCACGTTTCGTGGATTTCTGGAGATCATCTAATGAATGGCTTCCTTAAAAAAAAAGCCGAAGAGATAGGTAGGTATTCGATCGGTCGTAGAATTTCATTTCACATGCATCATTTACATTCCCTTCCAAATAGTCACCTCTCGCATGCTGATATAGTCGGGGCCAAATACGATCCGCAGCGACCTCATAAATTACTCGATTATCTTCGCGCAGGCACTGAGGAGACCCCAGTCGATCAGGCCCCCGCGAGGGGCCTTCATTATGCAAAAGCGTTAAGCGCAGATTATACCTACTGACCAAACGGACGGACGATTCGCAATTCCAATCCAAATGGTGGCTGCTGAGGAGACTGCGATCGACGATTTATGGAGGTCGGTATTGCGCCCAATGCGCGGATACTTACCGATTTAGTAGTAGTAGTTTCCTGCTTGCATGCTGACTGGCTGCATCCATTAGCTAATGACTTTAATCGCTCGCTCCCGTGACTGAGTGAGTGCATGGCGATGATTGGAAGGTGGGATTGCGCAAAATTTGCCTAATGGTCCGAATGAATGTGGCGCTTTTCGGCGGTTGTGGCATTTGCGGTAGCTCTCACTGGGGATGAGCCAAATTAGTTTGACAGCTCAATTGGACCAATTGCCGAGCAGTGCGGTATTGGCGGATATTGCTCGTGGTTTGGCACTTTGGAAGGCAATAACTGCCGCAGATGGTTTCAACAGCTCCGATTGCGCTCAAAGACATGATCGGTGGATGGGGATTGGCTATAAATTTGAACTGCAGATTGAACTTATCATGTCAAATGGTTGCTGGGTGTTTGATGATGTTCTAGAATTATGGTTCACGGTAAAAATGGAACTGACCCAGAATGAAAACCTTTATTGCGAAAATGTATGTTTGACCCAAATTGCGGAAATGTTTATGGAAGTAAACACTACTCTAGCACTAGAAGTTTATTGACTTCGAGTACATTTTTTACGCAGCAAAACGATAAATGAAAATAAAGACTGGACCGCGAAAAGTTTAGTCGACAAAGAGACATTTTTTTCATTCAAAATTCATAATACAAAAATCTTCTAATTTCTGTCGTATACTGCGTCTTATAGCTCATTTGAATTTTGTTTATTCTGTTGCCTAAGTTTACAAAACAAAAAAACTCAAGCTGCCTCTAGTAGTTAGCAAGGTCGCACCTTGTCTGCTTATTGCTTCAGATACTAGCCTGATTGGTTGCAAAGCATCCAAAAGTGTTTGCAGTGCGGTAAAAACTCAATCTCATTTGAAAAAAAAATCGATGAAATTGAGAAAGACCACCTTTCATTATCATCATACCATAGTAAGTTCAGTTGAGCTTAGCAAACATATTCAATTGAACCACGAAAACTTCATTTTCAATTGAGAAGCATACTTACATTCAATTGATTTAACTCGTCTACTTCAAGCAGTTGAAAACAACGCTATTATATTCATTACGTGGACTTGCGGCCGTGCTCTGTAATTTGAACTCTTCACACATTAATGCTTAACATCAGGAATTGAATTGTTATTTTATAATAGTGGGACATATGAACTGTCGAGGACATTGAAAAGTTTCTCGACTTCACTGTGCATTGAATATTGTTATGCTTGCTGCAATATTCAGAATCATGTATTGGTATTGTCATCGAACGCTTACATTTACCAACTGTGGAATTTTAAATAGAGTATCAACCAGAGACTTAAAAAGTAATCAAATTGCAAAAAGCTTTGAGTTTGGAAATAATCTAATTGCAAAAAGCATTAAGATTGGGAACAGTTCGTTGACTATAGGTATGGCCCGCACATTTATTAGGTACACTCAGTAGCAAAAAAAAAGCCGAGCAAAATTTTGCTTCCAAAATACGCGTTGTTCAACCTTCTGTAATTTTGTCAATTTTGAATATATTTGGCTGAAATTTTGACACCGATAGTTCAGCATGGTAAATATTGGGTGAAAGCAAGAAATACTCATGTTAGAGCGTCAACTTTGACGCCAGCTGTAGTCCAAACCACTTAATGAAAACAGTTCAAATTTTGTCCACATTAATCTATGTATTGTTTTAAGTCATGGAGAAATTTTTAATATCCTACCTAAATTTTTCACAGAAATACAAATTTTTGAAATTGGTAAGTCAAAACTGACTTTTTTCACATATATTATGATAACTTCAAATTTATAAATTTCATCAACATAACATTTTAGTCACATAAGGTGTATACATTAGTTATAGTGTTGTCAAAATTTCAGCCAAATATATTCAAAATTGACAAAGTTACAGAAGGTTGAACAACGCGTATTTTGGAAGCAAAATTTTGCTCGGCTTTTTTTTTTGCTACTGAGTGTAAATCGTTTTACTCAATTTCTCAACCTCCGCTTTTATTCTTAGAGGCAACTGAGGAATTGCTGTACTGGACCATTTTTTAGGTAATTTAGTGGATTCCTATAATACGGACGAACCGTTAGGATGAGCGCATAAAAAGTCAAAAATTCAGAACGAAGAAACGTGACAAAGGCGAGGCGTTAAGGATTTAACAGTGTAAGTGTCAATGTAGGTTCAGTGTCAGTACGATAAATTTTTAAGGAGAATGTATTTGACGTAAGCGTTCCTAATTATTTATTCTATCAGGAAACAAATACAGCTATTTGAAATAAATTAAAATATATGATATCAGTTGATTACTGTCAGGTTGCTTGTTTATTTTTTAAATAAATTGAATGAAAGATAAGGTAATAAAGTGCAAAAAATAGTTATTAAGAAAAATCGGTCATAGCCTTTCATACGTCATAGTTCTCATGTATATCATTGCAATTGTACATGCTAGGAATAACTTATTATAAACCTCTTTGTTCAGTTTTATCAGAAGGATATTTTCAAGGGTGTTTTCGCCCGATGTGGACTGATGAGGTGAAAGAACGAGAAGTTTCGTTTTCATTTCAAATGCCACAGCTTCGCAGAGTTTTCAAAGCTGCTTGTGCGATATGCCCAGTTGCATTAGCTCGATTAAGTTTAACTCCAACCACGGCCTCTAGCGAGTCCAGCAACTGACTCAGGCCTTCCCAAAGAAAATATGACAGCGGAAGACTATGATGGGACACGAGTTTTATTCCTGAATCTATTAACAACTGTTTGTCAACAGGTACAGCATTTTTTGTTATGTTTCGTTCTTCACCGGCGGTGCTTGTTCAGCTATAAAACCGTGTTCTTTTCAATGTTTAGGTGACGGACCCAAAAATGTCGGATAAAGTTTCCGACGTTCGACACATATACTTCCTTTGAATATATGTGCAAGCGGTATTTCCGGACGCTCGATCTCCTTCCTTTCGCACAATGGATGCCACAAGAAGCTCAATCGATTATTCATCACTGCTTCAATCGAATGACTGTTCTGTTCATTTGACAAATGCTAAATTCAACGATCACTTTGACCAGTGGTTCGAATGAATGTGTCTTCATTCAATTGAATGGCACAAAGACAGTGAATAGTTACTCGTATGAGTGAAACACTCACATAGTTCAAATCTATTAAAAACCACCGATATTTCAAACTAGCTGAACCCGGTGCGTGCGCTGATACGCTTATAACTAAATTAAGGAAAATTAAATGTAACTGGCAATTTTATGGTTTTTTTCGGAATGAGTTTGTTTTTCTTGAATAAGCAGGGTTCAAACTTCTATCAAAATGTGCTTCTTACCCGAGAAATACACGTTTTGTGCTTAAGTATCCTGGATAATTCTCATTTTTGGTAGAAATTTGTGATACATTTTTATGGGACCCCCTTCCTGAGAGAGAAGGGGTCTCAAACAATCATAAGAACCTTCCCCAGCCCAAAAACCCCGTTCATATAAATTTTCTCGCGTTGACCGGTTCAGAAATTTCCGAGTCTATAAGGAACTGACAGGCAGACAGACAGACAAAAATTCATTTTTATGTATATAGAAATCTACCCTTCAAAACCTCTGCCTGGCAAATTTGGCTCCATTTACTTGATTAGCTCTCGAGTTATGTAGAAACTTTTGTTTCATTTGTATGGGAGCACCGCCCCCCCAACCTAACAGAGAGAGAGTAGGGGTCTCGAACTATCGTAGAAACATTTATTGCCTTTAAAATCCCCGCATGCCAAATTTGGATACATTTGCTTTATTAGATCTAGAGTTATGAGGAAATTACAGTTTCATTTGTATGACAGCACCCCTTCTAGGGAGACCAAACCACCATAAAAACAGTTTTCTCCTCGAGAAAACCCCACATGCCAAATTTGGTTCCATTTGCTTGATTAGTTCTTGAGATATGCAGAAACTTCTGTTTCATTTGTACGAGAGCCTCCCTTTCTAGAGACGAGGGGTCTCTGACTGCCATAGAAACATTGCTTGCCTCCAAAAACTTCCGCATGCTAAATTTGGGTTCCTTTGCTTGATCAGTTCTCAAGTTATGCAGAAATTTGTGCTTCACTTGTATGGGAGCCCCCCTTTCCAGAGAAGGGAGGGGTTTCAAACCATCATAAGAACCTTCCGGTGTCCAAGACGAATCCAAAAAAGCAAAAATCTTGCCACATCGTGACAAAGGAAACCCCAACTCATTTTTGTTTATATAGATAAATAGAAGGTTCGCCAGATTCGATTGATGGTTTGTGTTAGCTCGAATTCAAATGAATGATTTGATAATTTGCAGCACTGGTCTCTGCACATCTTCGTCACTCAGTGGGTTTGAATGCCCAAGCTCTGTTAATGTCACTTTGAAGTTTTTTTAGACACGTATAAATCGTCAGAACATCTTTTCATTACTGTTCCTCCTTGTTGAGACATCGATAAGCAATTACAGCGGTTTTTGATGAGCTATGATCATTTTATCTTTCAAGTACCGATTCACCGGTGATTGTTGAAAAGTAAGGAGTAAAAGAAATAATACTTAGGTATATTCAGGTAACAATATTCAGCAATAATCAATCCTGAGGGTGTTTCAGTTTCTTCTTCCGGATATTCATCATCATCGTAATCATCATCGATATCATCTTCGAAATCAACCGCAACCGAGTTGTTTTTGCGAAGGGCACCCAGAGCAACTCGTTTTTCAATTTCCTTTCTGATGAGATCTTTCGCCTCATTGTAGAAGTCATGCACCAGTTTCATCACTGCTGTGTTGGATTTTGGGAGCTGCATGCCACGGGCATAAATGGATTGGCAAATAAACCCACTTTTAGTAATAGCATGGATAGAAAATCCGACAAGTGCAGTAAGCCGTGTTACAATTTCTTCCAAGGATTCGTCTTATAAACTGTATCATTGATGAGCCTTCAGGTTTTGCTAATTTACATGGTGATGGTGCAGATGATGGCTGTTGACCTTCAGTTATCGGTCGTTGAATTGTTAGGTTATGCTTGCCTCGTAAGTAACGTAATAATCCTCTGGCAGATGATCCCCCGACGAAAGCTGTTGTGGACATTTTAAGCATTGTGCCTTTTCACCATAAGTGGATAATTCCGTAAAATACTGCCAAATGTCAGCCATTTCTGCAATCAATTGGTAATTTAAAATAATGTGTTGGATATTAGAGATAATTTACATACCGAACAATTTCAAAACATTTATTAAGAATCCGAGCACTGACTTACTAGAAGTACAACGATTTTTGACAGCACGTCAAAGTCTAAAAAGTTACACCACTAATAATGGATTTCAATAAGCTAACGGCACGTAAATGTGTAAATGCAACAATTTATCCAAAAAAAAAACTGTTTAAAACTATTTAAATTTGAGTTTAAATCCCTCAAACTCGCAAAAACCATAGGTTTGCTTTCGGAAAAAAATTTAACCATGTACAAATGACTAACATAGACATATTTCTATTGTAGTTGCCATGTTGGAATAAAAGTTGGAAAACATAACAAAAAACCTGGGATGCTCGAGATCCGGGATTGAGAAAACCCGACATTTTTTCATCCTTGAGAATTCCTGAATGGAAGCTTTGCACTAATACCAGCGTGTTCATTAATAAACGCCACACGAAGCGCTCGCAATAAAAGGTGGCGTGTCCATGTATACAATTATGAAATTACAAACTCTCTTTCCAGCCACATGCATTTCCCAAAGAAAAGGAAAGTACCCGCGAATAAATGGCTGAAGTTTTAGTTCTTTGAAAGACCAATCAGTTCCTCTTTATTTATGTTCCCCGTCATTTCAAACCAGAAGATTTTGAAAATGTTTACAGTACGGACATCGGCGTATTTAATCTCTCCGAAAATGTAAGCGGTGTTTTGAAAGCAATAACGACTACAGACCATCTTAAGCTGTTAAAATTCATTCTGCAGAGTCAGAAAAAAAGCATCAGCACGGCCACTGCCGGCTCGGCAAAAGCTCACTTTGGTGTTGTAGCACTATTTACTGTTTAAAAAGCGACCAAAAGGAGAATATCGTACACTTTATACGATTCGATAATGGAAAGAAGTTCATTGGACGATCGTGGAAACTTTTCTCACAGAAAAAATAAGTTGCCATGGGGATTCAAACCATGAACCCGTGGTCGCAGACGCGAGCTGCAATCCCACGGGACTGAATACGCTTGATAAGTGACGTCGATTTAAAGTGTATATGGAGGCAAGATTTTCTCGACTAATGCAACAGTAATCATTTTATACGATTTCGTATGGAATGAGTCGCGGACCCTTGCTTTGTGGTTCATAGTTCCGATCGCATGAAAATCGAAGTGATATTTTCCTGAGTGTATCATCCAAGAAATAAATAAAGTTATCACATTCTTCAAATCAAGTGAAACGGCTTCAAGAGATTACAATTTAAAAATTACAAACAAAAAAATGGAAAAAAAGGAAGGCTAATGCCTCTTTTTAGTACTGGATGTTCGTACTGGATGGAATACAACAATGTTTATGATTGAGCGATTTTTGTTGACGGAAAACTATGCTTCGAGCGAATTAGGCTTTATGCACAAATTACGTACCGCATGAAGGGGAGAGAGGGGGGGTTGAGCAACCGTTACTTATTGTGACATATGGGGGAGGGGGGGTGGGGATTTTAAATTCGTTACGCTACAAAATAACCAATTTGAAATAAAAAATCAAAAACGAATAACCAATAAGCATTATTAAAATTTCCTGTTTGCCAAGTAAAGTAGGAAGCAGCAAGCAGAAAAGGATTAATTTATACTAGTTAAGAACTATGTTTAAAACGTGACGTTCAATACTTCAAATGAAATTATCGAAACTAAGCCAAAACTTTGTTTTTGCATTATTAATCACGTCTGCCACTGGAACACTGCACCAATTATCGCCATAGTTTTAAATTTTGATTCCTTGATGGCCAATCACATGTGTTTCTAATGGGAGTGGCGATAATAGAAACAAATTTATGGCCAAGTGGTGCAAGAAATCTAGAATTTTTAGATAATGGATTAGGTCTATCTTTTTATTTCCGATCCAAATTCTGAAGCTTCAGATAAATGAAAACTCACTATTTACATGTGATCTACTAAACGAAAGGCATCTTATGACGATTTGAATCAACAATTGGTGTAATTTTTCAAATTGTACATCTACACACTGAAGATATATTGTTCTGCAAATATTCAACACGGATTGCCTATAATTTTTATATATTCAAACAAAACCGATTTTATTTTTGAACCAACAACATTTGTTTTGATTCAAGCTGCTGCCAAGGAGGCTTTGTTGAAAACAAAAAGCATTTATTGTTGAATCAAAAATATGATTTTTGAAACAATCCACTTTGCAAAGCGGTTGAATTAGAAACTTCTGGCTGTCCACTCACTACGCTCGTTCGCTCGACGTCAAGCAGAACCGCCACGAGAGCTGTCAATCACCCAGTTGACGTTTGCGTTCCGCTGATTCCGGTGGTATCGGACCTAGTGCCCAGTGGTTTTAACAATGATATTTATATTAGAACCACTGAAGTAATAAAAAATTAAGTTGAATTCTTTTGTTGATTGTTTACTCTACAAAATTATTTTGTTGAATCAATACTGATTTCTGTTAGAAATATTAATTGACTAACAATATTAAATTCGATAAGATATTTTGTTGTTTCAAATATATGATTGCATTAAACTTAGACAAAGTGTGGTTTGATTTAATACACAAGAAATGTTTATTCTAATCATTGCATTCAATCACCCAATATTCCTTTGCTTGTAGCCTACATCAAATGCACTTGTTACTGCGTACACTGCACGAATCAAACGGAAAATTGATTAGTATATAAAAAATATATATATATAATAATAATAAGATCATAATAATAACAATAGGCTAATTTTATGCATTGCATAAAATACTGTTGCAATATTTTAACTAGATTTATGTTGAATTATGTTGAATTTATGAATAAAACTTTTTTGTGATACTTTAAATAATTTAAAGACATTTTAGTAAACTTGTTGAACTTATATTTTTAACAGTTTTCCAGAACATCCAGTAACCTTAATAAAAGCAGTACAATGAGTGCAATGTTTTTTGTAATCTTTATAATAGCTTAAAATTCCTTAAATGAAATTAATTGACTAATGTTTGCAATCTTTACTAATGTCAAGTTACTCAAATGAGAATTAAACATTTTTACAACAACAATAACAGTTTTGTGTTGACTTTAATCACAATTGAGAAATAGAGGGGCGGGGGGGTCCGTGAGCGTTACGTAATTAAAGGGCGGAGTCTGGTCACGAGTTACTTATTGTTACATAGGGGAGGGAAGGGGTAAAAAATCCCGTTTTTTGCGGTACGTAATTTGTGCACAAAGCCTTATTGATGGTGGCAAGGGAAAAGATGCGTTCCCAATTCCCGAACGTATGTGAACTTCTTTTCATTGTAGAATCTAAATTTACTATAATATTTTGTGGCATTTCCCTAACATATTCGAATGAATTCATCTCGATTTGTTCGCTCAGTGTACTGATCAGTGATAAGTCTGGCGATAGACTGTCCTGTGAGGCATTATTTGACGCTCAATACAACTCCTCAATTATTCCCGGGTTGCTTCGCTATACAAAGGGACAAATTTACTGGCTATTCGACTTATTTATTATGTGCACTGAAAATTAGTTTAAGTTTATATTACGAAATCGAAGGTACAACTAACAAATCCATTCGTTGTTTTCTGCAACGAAACTGAATTGTACTATTTATGAAGCTACCTTCGTAATTAATGGCACACGCGCAACTGTCAAAACCACGAAGCATTTGCTGAAACAGAATGAACATTCGTGCATTGTACGATAACAACAAAAAGAGCTACACATATTTTGTTACACATTAAAAAGAAACGTTTCTCCGTTCGTTGCAAGAATGACAACAGACCGATCTACTTTATCGACTCAAAATGCAATTGAAACAAAAAGCGCAATCACGTGGAGTTGTCCAGCGTTTTTTAATGTTTCGGACAAGGGATTCGATCCTGTATTTCTGGAAAGCGTTGATCCTGAATCCGTGGTTGATCTCACTAGGCCATGGTGACTTGTGAGAAGAGTTAAGGATTTCCTTTGCAGGAAAATCAAAAAAATATATTTTCGGAGCTATGCTCCGCTTTTATTCACTGATCGATTAAGACTAAATTATAAAGTTCACTTATGCTAAGAGATTAGTTCTTGGGTAGTTCTGGATTGTTAGGAATATGCGGGTGTTTATCTGGTTCTGCTGATGCTGCTAATGGGTTCTGGCGATTCGTCTTGCTGGGTGGTCTGGTGACATCATGCTATCGGTGATGGCTGTGATTCTGGCGAAAGTGATTCGATCGTCTGGCTTGACACACAATTAGCTGACTTGGCTAATCGATGAAAGCGTTGATTGTTTGTGATCTGGTATGATGGTGGGAATCAGCTAATCAATTAGGCGGGTCGCGTTGTTACTAACTGAAGATACGTGATTAATGAATATCATGTTATAACTCTCGACAGTGCTTTAATAAATTATTTCCGCCCATACCAGCAGTAAAACCAACATGCAAGGAGTATGATAATAGAGAAGCAGCGATTGGCTGTCTTCACGAAATCCATTTCGTGCATTATACAAAAAGGTGTAATAATAGCATTTCACCAGACAAAAAGCAACATGAATGTTTCATACAATATATGAGACATTTTTCCTATGTACAAAGTCAATGTTTACGAAACGAGAGAAAGCTATTTAACGAAAATAAACTTTCAGTGAGAGGAAAGCATGAAATATGACGATTTACACCGAATTCTAACTTAACCGCACCTACAATATTTGTAACGTGGTCTGTTACAACAGCTTATTTGTTTACACTTTTAGAGACCCAATTCAATGCCGTTTTAGATTGCTCACACGAGAGTATACCCAAGAGGCGAGAATTCATTGGAATGTATGATGAAAACCTATGATTAAAAAATATTCATCATACAAGAGTTTTGGTTTCGATCTTTATTTGTGATAATTTAAACACGTACGTCCCCAACCCCTCTGGGAAAGAAATATTCAAATTCAGAATTAAATTTACTCCCGTCGTAGTCATTCAAATAACTTTGAGAATTTTCATAATTTTTCTAGGGGTGAGATTCGAACCCGTGAATTTGACGTGAGAGGTATTTCAAAACACCGCACCAAAATCCGATGGCTAACGATGAAGTGTCACAAATTTTAAATTTGAATTTTTCTTCCTCAGAGGAGTTGGATACATACGAATTACAATAGGGGATATTCCCTTTATGTCAGCCTGGATGTCCCTTGTATTGGGCCCCAAAATTTCAAAGGAAAGTTTAGAATTAATTCTATGGACATTTACCACAATATATTCTTAATCATTAAAAGCGGTCGAATTATATATGTGATGAACAGGCAGTTAGTATCCTCCCTAGCAGCACATTTGTTACAAACGAGTGAAAGAAGCTTCAATGTGACTTAATCCAGTCACAATCAAATTGCTGTAACCAATTATGACAGCTATGTGTTGCTTGGGTTAGTGAATGGCAGCTCTTAAGTGGAATACCTGTAACTAGAAAATGAGAAGAATGATTAGTAATTACCATTTTATTACAACTTCCTTTATCGTTTATCATGACAGATACGCGTAGTTTTTCTACAGTTTAGGTTCAGCATATTTGATGTATTCCGACAAACAGGATTAATCATGTGGCAAAGTTATTATCGCAAACTTGTGATCTCCTTCTTTCAAAAAACAGATCGACGCCGCTCAAATTTTTTTTTGTGGCATTTTGATCAAATAACAGCACAATGACTGAAGGAACTTTTCGTAAGTAAAAATCTTGTTTACTTTTGTTTAGCCTCCTCCGATGCTGAAAATTTAATAACCCCGCTAAGTTAAGTGAATTTAATCGTGCCACTAAATTGCCTAAATAATGAGAAACCAAAAATGTCGATCTTCTTTTTGTCGCTTTCAAGCCACTTGAGCAGGCCAACTAATGAGCCACTAGCAGAACAGTTAATAGAACCGGGTATTTTGCTTGTCTTGTGACAGATAAACTTTTTATATTCGTATACTATCATTTTTGTCACCCAGTGAGTGCGTAGCAGGCGTTTGAAACAAAGTTTTGCAAACTTGATCCCATTGCACAGTGGTCCAGTAAGCTACTTTAGGCGGACATGAGGTTTTCAATGAGAATTTGTGCTATTAGAGCTTTGGTTACTTCTGAGAACTTGTTGCAAACTAGTTGTACTACAATTTGTATGAAATTATTTTTTTCTTGCATTAAACGCAAGAGTGGCGTATACTCTAACTTTTTTATGAGCCAATATCGTGAGATGATATGTTCAGCAAAGTTGTAGAAATTGTTATTATAAAAAACTTTGTAGAACATATTTTTTGTCTAGCTTCAAAGCCTACTGCGATAATTTCAAATTTTAGTAAATAATCGTTTTTCGACTAAAAGTCATTCATTTTTAACTTTTACCAGCTTGCTATGTTCTACAAAGTTGTTTGTTTAGACATTTGCTACAATTTTGTTGAATACACCATAGTTGTATTTCTTCTTGTTTTAATTTTATAGTAAACTTTCAGTTGAATTTACGCCATACTGTAGGCCTTACAACATGAAATGGAGCACCTGAAAAAAATATGCCGTACCATGACTTGATTCAACACACCTTAGAGTACGTTTAAGGAGAATTTGGGAGAGATGATATTTTTCTATCTTTTGTAAAGCTACTTTCTGTAACATACAGTTTTCAATAAAAACATACATCAGGAGCTCAAATAGAATCAAAACACACAGAAATCATGGCTATCTCTGTTCAGTATATGACAATCACCACGTGTTTCCATAGAAAAACGCTTAATAGGATATATTATTCAATATAGCTGGGGCACTACATGTTTGATCTTCAAAAGAGTCATTCAATCGCTTTACCGATCGCGAACAGATGTAACATTGTTGTGAATAAGTTCTTGTCACACTGTTCCAGTCCCTACAGTGCATAAGATACTATTACACGGTAGCGATATTATTAGGATTGCTGCTCTGCCTTTAGGGATGCTGAGTGAGGAAGCCCAGGAAACGAGGAATAAGTGCATAGGGAAATTTTGGGAACGGCATTCAAGGAAGTTCAACCGTATTGTCAGCTTAGAAGACGTTTTCAAGTGGCTTCTTCTCACCTCCGATCCCGTAATCTTGCTTATCAACAGACGTACAACTCGTGGTGAGACACAGTTTGGTTTACCTAAAAAAGCTCGAAACTTAATAAAAATTAACTAATATCCTATTAGGCGTTTTTCTATGAAAACACGTGGTAATTGTCATATACTGAACAGAGATAGCCATGATTTCTGTGTGTTTTGATTCTATTTGAGCTCCTGATGTATGTTTTTATTGAAAACTGCATGTTACAGAAAGTAGCTTTAAAAAAGATAGAAAAATATCATCTCTCCCAAATTCTCCTTAAACGTACTCTAAGGTGTGTTGAATCAAGTCATGGTATGCCATATTTTTTTCAGGTGCTCCATTTCATGTTGTAAGGCCTACAGTATGGCGTAAATTCAACTGAAAGTTTACTATAAAATGAAAACAAGAAGAAATACAACTATGGTGTATTCAGCAAAATTGTAGCAAATGTCTAAACAAACAACTTTGTAGAACATAGCAAGCTGGTAAAAGTTAAAAATGAATGACTTTTAGTCGAAAAACGATTATTTACTAAAATTTTGAATTATCGCAGTAGGCTTTGAAGCTAGACAAAAAATATGTTCTACAAAGTTTTTTATAATAACAATTTCTACAACTTTGCTGAACATATCATCTCACGATATTGGCTCATAAAAAAGTTAAAGTATACGTCACTCTTGCGTTTAATGCAAGAAAAAAATAATTTCATACAAATTGTAGTACAATTAGTTTGCAACAAGTTCTCAGAAGTAACCAAAGCTCTAATAGCACAAATTCTCATTGAAAACCTCATGTCCGCCTAAAGTAGCTTACTGGACCACTGTGCATTGAGTTCCTGCTACACCGTCTGGATTTTCATAACATGTATCGATTAATCGATATCAATCAATCAATTACATCGATAAGTTTGTATGAGCTATATAATTTAAAAATATTTGATTACTATCACGAAGAGCGATCAAACTCAATACCACCAAAAGAGGACTAATTTATAGACAGACCCCTATCAAGAAAATGTTTATTGTGTTCCCTGAGCATTGCGCTAAAAAATAAAACTCACATGAATTCTTAGTGGGCAGTGTCAAAATCCGGTGGAGAAATAAACCACCTTTTAGGTGCTCATATGTATTTATTTTCGACCCTTCAAAGTGAGAGAAGTCAAGCTGAGGAATGCATTAGTTCCTAAGTAACATTGAGAAATTCTCTCCGTCGACTTTTCTTTTGTTGACAGTTTTTTTTTAATTCCTTTATTATCGATATTGTTCAGCCCTGGGCTGGGTTCATCTCCCGTTGTAGTCACTTAAACACCTTTTGGGTATTTTCGTAACTTGTCCGGAGGTGAGATTCGAACTCGTGACTTTGGCGTGAAAGGTATGGATGTTAACCACTACGTCGAGGTCCCCCCCCCTTGACAGTTTGTCTACTAAACGATTAGCTGTTGATTTTGACGTATTGAATTCTTGATTACTCTTTATATTAACGTACGTATGTTGAAAATACTGAAGCATGTTGAACTGTATGTTGAAAATACTGAAACATGTTTTAACATAGGCGTAGGTACGCAAAGAGAAAGTCAACGAGAGAGTTTCTCCATGTTACTTAAGACCTAATGCATTGCTCAACGAAGTGCATTCAAATGTCTAGAGCTTCCACAATAATCTTTTGGGCAATACAATAAAACATGAGCCATTATTTGTTAGAGAGCACGACAACGTTATCATGAAACATTGTGCAATATTTTGGAAATTGTGACCTAACCGTTATGATCTGTTTAAACTTTCAGCAATCCTAAAATTTTCAGCAATTTTCCAAATGTCTTGTTATTTTTGAATTTTTAACTGACCTACCGATTGTATGAAAAGATCAACTTGGGGGCGTATTGGTTAACATCCATACCTCTCACGCCAAAGTCACGAGTTCAAATCTCACCCCCGGAGAAGTTACGAAAATGCCTAAAAGTGGTGTTTGACTGACTACAACGGGAGATGAACCAGCCCAAGGCTGTGAAAATCTCGATAATCAGGAAAAAAAATGAAAAGATCAAATACATATCACAATAATTTACAGGTAATCCGAAACTTAAAAATTTCAGATCCAGAAATAGTAAAGTGTCCAAAATTTGAATAATACCAATTCTTTTCATGCAAACTAAAACTAAAAAGTGCCTCATCTCACCGGAACTTCTATCATCGGTTTTCCGGGGGCGATAAATCTCCTTTTAGAATACCTCCCTTTCACCGTACCAACTCACCTATATTTGCATCGTCATTGCCCGAGATCGGCGATAATGAACTGCGTGGATCCGTTTATTCTCCGTCGGTACTTATAGCTGCTTGTTGCTGCGTAAAGTTGCTCCACTAGAATGTAAGACCGTCGTAAATCTATCCTCCTACGACAGGGCCAAGGTGTCGGGCAGATGTGATTGAGTGAGTGGTTCGAAATTACCGAAGCGTATCCAATGTTCGAGGATGGTTTGTTTATATGGCGAAATTACCATAAAAAGCAATTTGGGAACGAATTGTCTGCTACACCTAGAGCCCGGGTCGACAGAAAAGTGGGGAAAAGACTCGGAAAATAGCCAAAAGTGGAGTTGTTGATGTTTTTCCGCGATAAATTTGTTCGGATAGTTGAGAAACGCTATAAATATTAATACGCAGCGTAAAGATTATGTCAACGATAAGCATTTTCTTAAGTGGTTTTAATTAGTAGAGATTGGTTCCATTGGCAAAGGAGGGGTTGGGTTTTATTTTTATTAATCCTTCTTCGGACATCGAAGCAATTTTGCCATAGACGAATACCGATGGCTCCGCTCATATATGGGAGACATAAATCAAGAGTGCATACATAAAACAAATCACACACAAAGGCGCGCATAATTTCCTAAATCCACGGCGACACACATGAGAAGTATTGATCTTCGAAGTCCAATCAGTTGAATTTGAGACCCAGTGGCATACTTGGGAGGTTTCAGGAGTTTTTCCTCTGACTCTAGGTTTACTGGTGACCACATTGGACGATATTCCATTCCCAGTTCCCAAAGAGATTGATGGAAATTACTATCACCTGTCTAATAAATCGTTGACACTCCCCATCGAGATTTCTGATTTCAATTATAATCAATTAAATTTGTGCAAGTCTACTCTGGGAACCGATCCGAATTGGAATTTGGCTGATATCGAAAGATCATCGGACAATCACGGAGCCAGCCATTATTTACCTTCCATAAAATTTTCGTTCGCTAATTCGGCTTTGAATTTCCATCTACCGATCGTCACACGAGAGTGGAGTGGATGAGTTTTCTACCCGCGGCTTTCCGACGGTATAGCTAATCAAATCCCGACTGTATTGACCAGCCCACTGATTTACGCACATCAAACGCACACCGACTCCCAGCCAGCAACCCAGCAGAGCCTGTTTACCTTTCTCCCGCAGAGGCAACATTTGGCAATCAATCCGCGCGTGATCCCTCCGCCCCGGTAGTTGCGCGCGATCGTAAAGGTCGTAAAACGTTTAACTAAATTCTAAGGAACTCTGCAGCCCTGCCCTTACAATGTTATTTTTCGTACCCGCAAACCACGCATTTTTCGCTTCTTCATCAGGTGAACGCGCCCATTTACCTTTCCTCGGTAGTTGCGGTTCCCAGTTTTATTTTCGTTCGATCAATCGTTAATTGCAGACACGATCGCCACGGCAAGGATAACGTAACGGGCGAGGCCTGAACACGGACACGACACAATGCCCAGCGGATAGGAAGTGGTTGGCCAAATCGAACCGAAGCCCATATTTTGAGCTATAATTCTTCTTGCCTCCTGACTGGCAAATCGCTTCGGAGATCAATCTCGTCGTCGTCGTCGTCGGCATCATGATCGTCATCGTGGCCGCGTGGTAGAAAGTAATTTCTGGGAAGGAAACGTTTTGTTGTTACTGCTTATCTTTGCATATCAGATTGATTATTTTTTTTGATTCTATTGCTGGCGGAAAAAAATGACAACCATTTGAGGTACAAAGCGATTGTGATTTTGATCAAATATCGTCATAACGGCCGCATCAAACATATTACTTATCGGTTTGAAAAGTCAACCCAACTGGGACTGGTGTAGTTACTGAGGATGCTGTTGAGGCCATTCACAGAATGTGATAGTCGTGCATTAATGGTAAAAAGGTGTATTTTAAAATTCGCTTGAGAGGTGATTTTGCATCAATTTTAATGAACAGAATGATTCTACGGGGTGAGGCGGAAATGATGCGAAAATGTTCAAACTTGAGTATTGGGTTATTTGTGTAGCTAGTGACGTAATTTCTTGTGAAAGTGTATTTGTTTATGTTTACTTTCAAATGCTGCATCCAAACATTCTATTTGTTTTGCTGCAAATTCGTCAAAAGGTTCGCGAAAGAAGTTATCATCAGTTTGTTGCTCGCCCAGAAGAACAGGTTACTACATGAAAAAAGTCCCTGCAGGATGGTCCTAAGCAGCGGAACGTAATCAAATCAGTCCGTGCAGAAATTGCTCGCAAACCGGTGCGTTCCATAAGAAAACTTGCAAGGAAGCCAATATTTCCGGAGATTTCCATGCGGAGAATCATCAAAGAAGACCTGCATGCATCTTCAGAGCCAGAGTGAAAACGCCACGGCACCGGACCGATTCATTTCACCGTAGATAAATGGAGAACGTTCCGGAAAAAGTGAAAATCCACTTCAAACCAAGCATCCGGCTGGTGTCATGATGTTAGGCTTGGTGGCGTCCAACTGTTTGAAAATGTCGCTTGTTTTCATTGATGCTGGAGTTAAAATCAATACCAGCGTGTATCGGTATTTTACAGGACGAGTGCTTCCTGGTGAAGGCCAACTTCTCCGAATCAAAACGTTGTCCTACAGCGGATGGGCCGCCGTGTGACACGTCCAATGAGACAACAATGTTTGAACGATAACGCGAAGTTTTGGCCGAAGGATTTGTGGCCCCCTGGCAGTCCATGTCTTAATCCGTTGGATTATTCGATTTAGGCATATGTCGATAGCACGACCCTGCAAAACATCACACCCTAATGTGAAAACCCAATCAACCACTAGACGTACATGCGGTCAGTCAATGTCGAGAACTACGTCCGAAAGGCGTGCTCAGCTTCGGCGTCAGCTCGAGGATGTTATTAATAAGAAATGGAGGATATATTGGAAAAATTGGTCTCGAAAGGACTTGATAAAGATAACTGCATTCGAAAGACACTATTGCTGGAATTAGTTGAAAATGGGATTTGAAAAGAATGAACAAATTTTCGCATTATTTTCTGCCGCACCCTGTATTTAATAATCGTGCAAAATGTGTGATAACAAGCATTCCGTTGAACAAATTTGATTTAATATAAGCAGGGAACCCACTTGGTCCTCGACTCAAACAACAGCAAGGATGCTGTTGAGGATCACTCACAAAGTGTCATGCAGGTAATGTAACTCGAAAAACTAGGTAAATTCAGAGTGACACCTGACGCACCGATTTGGCCCCAGTCAAAAAAACAGTGAGGTGTACTGTTAAATACGCTGCTATAACAGTCGTGATGACAAATTT